>BQNB010033755.1:37262-50742 GCA_026074375.1 Tanacetum coccineum | reverse complement strand
GTTCCGAGTGATTACGCGCCGACGACCGAGTTCGTTTATCGCCGATCTATTTTCTTCCAACATTATCAAGTGAGTTCATAAGACTTCTAATACTTCAAATACTTTGGGGGTATTATTCACTCTGCTAATTTAGATTATGCATTATTGATTTGGGATGAACTCGAATGGCAAGCAGTAGATAGAACTTCAAGGCCATCTAAGGTGTCTAAGCTGATTTATACCCGCTTTACCAAGCTTATCATTGACCACTTTCTATCTTGCAATAAGAGTATTCCTTGAAGATCTGATGCTGAATTGCATAGTGAAGGTCAAGACTAACCTCTTACTAAGCTAATCAACACTATAGATGGTTAATTCAAATTCGACATGGAGATACAAGATACAATGATCAATGATGCAATCAAGAAGTCAGCAAGATACAAGTACTATAAATAAAAGAAGACTGAAAGTAAAAAAGGTAAAGCTGCTTAGGAGCCAGACGAGCAACATGTGTCTCCTGAATAAATTAGAAGAGGTAAAGGGTATACGCGTTCTGATAATCATGAGGTGAATGTCCTCAATGCCTTCAATAAAAATGATGTTCCAAGAAAGCAAAGGTCAATAACATTTGCTGACAATCTTGTTCCACAATAAATGTAGCAGTTGAACTTGCTAAATCGGTCAATATCGAAGAACAACGACTTCAACAACGGGATATTATGACTCAACTGATAATTGAGAGACAAATTGAATAAGATGTTGAAGACACGTATGCTGAGTGGGGACATCAACTCAAAGTTCCTGCAATTTAAGATCCATTTGTTCAATCAATGTTAGATTTACAAAAAGGATCCAAGGAAAGCAGACTTGAGAGTCTGAGGCAAGAAAAGTAAGCAGTTAGAGGAAAAGGGCCAAGTGCTGCACATGACAAATACTATGAGTTTGAAGACATCTCATCAATAAATAGTGATGCAACATAAGATTCCTCATGTTCAGACACTGATGAAGCAAAAGATGATGAAACTAATGATTCTGACAATTCTAATATGGATTTATCTAATGATGATCCAAAAGGAGATGATGATGCTGTAGGATTTGGAGTATTCATGTATACCAAGTCCACATAACCACTCAAATCTACATACCTTAGTCCCACAATTACTAGTTCATCTTTGGAGTACATTCAAAACCTATTTAATGAACCACTTGTAAATGAATTGACGGATTTGATGAGCAATCCCAATGTTATTGAGCGTCACTAACCTCGGGGTGGCAACCCAGAGGGAAATCTTTAACTGGTAACCACGCTCAAAAATCAGGTGCCCCCCCCATCCTGAAATACCACAATTGGTACACATGTATGATTTTCAAGAAACCTAACCTTGTTTTGCTCCGGACAATGTTTCTGGATAAGGCTCGCACATACATTATTCTTCAATCTCCCTCCAACCAAATACAACCATTTATCCTATAAGTCCCCGACTAATTCATATAGCAGCAGAAGCTAAATTAGGGTATTACTTCATAAATCAACAGTCATAATTATAGAAAACGACTCAATAACAGAGACGTTTCTGGAAAAATTCAGTTATTTTTTCAAATTTTTTTTTCAAAAAAATATTCACATGATACTGAGTTTTACAACTGGAAGGTCCCAATAACATTTGAATGGAAAACATAAAGTTTGGAATGATAACAAGTTTGGACGTCTTCAAGTCCATGCCACTCCGTACCTTAAACCACTTAGTTACCTGAGATAAACATGCTAAAAAGGTCAACATAAAGGTTGAGTGAAATTTATAGGTTTGTAATGAAATGGTTGATACAAGTCTCATAAGTTGGTAATAATTTGTACAATTACATTATCATGGCAAACAGTATTATTGCCCTTAGCTATGACACCGAAACACGTTAACATGAAACACCACCTATACAAACTATCATAAAAACTACCACTAATCACTTATAACAATCCAAATATCCAACAATCACCCCAAAATAATAAAATCAACCACATAACATTACACCCCACCCTTTCAACTACAAACCCTATAGAACTATCCACCACACACTAACACGCCTGTTTACCCCCCTCGGCACACCCCCCCTTGTCCATAGAAGTATCAGATACAAGAAAAATTCATTTGGATTGTAAAAAAACTTAGGCAATAATATATACGATAGTTCAAGATATTGAAAAACTACATTTATTCAAGGTTTTAGCTAAGTATCCCCCCACAGGGTATGGAAAAAACAATACAAATGTGGAGAAAACTATGAACTCCCACCTTAACAGGGTAACTCTAATGATGGCAAAAGTTAAATCAAAATTTGAGATACCAACGGGCTCGTTAAGCAAACCCTACGGGGTAATATGTCAAGTTTTAGTTCTTTCTTTACAAACTTTCAAACTTTTTATGTCATTAAAGTTTAACGTAACATATAAGTTGGGTTTATTCATTTATGTGGAACTCTATTGTTCACTGTGTGTGCTATCATAATCCATGATGTCATGTTCGTAAACGTTTCGAGGAGCTTAGTAAACATTTAAATCGTAAATCTGCAACTCGTTTAAACGGATTGATACCCAATATGAAAGGCCCCTTCACATGAAATTCACCTAGCTAACCGTGATTACGGTTTTAGTTTAAATGATAAGATTTTATCTTTTTAAGTTTCTTCAAAAGCTATTAGATGATAAATTATGTTATAATATATAACATAATTATTGTTATATGGTTTCGATCGATGAATTGATAACAGGATAAATGTGTGGGGGTTTTTAATATAATTTGTTGTCTTTAAGGTTTAGATATATTTTTATTATTAAATATAAAAATATTACATTTTATACCCTTAAGAATTCAAAAGTGGCAATATATACCCTTGGTATATATTATTTTACAATTTTAACCCCCTTATATATATTTTTAAAACATTTCACCCTTATTTTAGAAAGTTGGCAAAACAGGTCCTTGTGGTTTTATGTTTAGGAAAATTACATTTTTGGTCTAAAAGTTTAATAGTTTCAAAATTTACAATATATACCCCTCATGCATAAAATGATTTACGTTTCTAGTCCAAATTCCATATACTTTGTATTTTTAATCTCTAAATCATTTTGCAGCATAAAGCTTATCATAATAAGCTAAAATCAGAGGTTTTTTACTGAGCATATAGCTTATGAACTGAAGCTTTAGAGCACGAAATCTCAAAATGGTGCCACGTCCTATGGGTTTTTAAATTCTAAACGATGGGTTATAGCTTTTTGGGTTAGTTTGCAAGTTTATTAAAAATGTATATAAGATTAATTAGAGTTTTTTAAAAATAGCTATTTAGGTTTAATTATAAAGGTTTATATAGGTATCTGAAAACCCACCATCACTAAAAAATTTAAAATTCCAACAACATAAAATCACCTCACAAACCTTACCAAACACACAAAAATACACCAAAAAACAAAACTAACAAAACTCCCACAAAACAAAATACACTATTCAAATACAAAAACATGTCTAACTCTAAACCAGTAATTTAAATATAACTCTCATTCCCCTCAATAAAAATTTCCACTACTTCAATAAAATAATAATAATACATAAACAAATACAACCAAATTACAAAATTTAACCCCCAAAATACTAAATTTATTTACATCGCTTAATAATAAATAGCCAAAATACTCGTTTTAATTACTTCGCTATAAATTCATAAAACCATTATTGTTTGAAACCATAGGTAAATTAAAACTTTTCAGTTGAAAAGTATACCGTTTCTAAATGTATACATATATTTTTATTTCATATTCGTTTTTACACTTGTGTGGTTTCGTCTTAACTTCTCGTTTTATTTTACGTTGATTATCCGTTAGCTCAAATACATACCTATCTTAAAAATTTCATAGCCCTAAAACATCAAAGTTTACAAAATTTAAACTTAAAACTCCTCACCACCACCTCATTTGACGGGTGGCACAAATGGTAAGATACGACACACAAAAGCATGCACACATCGTCCTCTCCCCGCTATTAAACCCATGCCCATTGCATTACAAAGTCTTACAAAACACTCCGTCATCATCTACCACTTTCCTCACCATCAGTTACTTTACCATACACACACCACTCTTTTTCTTATTCATTTTTCTTGCGTGAACCCCACCGACGCAAGAGTTACAAAACCCCTATTTCATGTGTGTGTGATATGTGTGATACTAACAATCTCTTGTTATATTTACACACATTGATGTCCTTCATTATTCCAAGCTACCAATTTGACATACCATGATAAACCTATTCATCTGTTAAGAATTGGGGACTGAGTTAGAAGAACTAATATGAAGATGGTCATGCATGTTCAAATGCAAACTGATGTCAACTTAAGTGAAGCTTAGGTCGGCTAAGAATATTTGTTGTTATAATATTCTTGGGTGATAATTATAGTGAGCCTTCTTCTACCTTTTCCTAAATTTTTTATATAAGTATAATTTGAAATTATTACTAGTTATAAAAATATACATTGTTGCGCTTTAAGTCGATTATAGTCCTTAGGGTATGTGGTTGCCCTGGCTTTGAAAGTGTTGATTTAGTTTTAAATAGCCGTTAGAAAATAGGTTTTGGTGGGATTTTATAGACCGGCTAGTTATGGAACGTAGCAAAAACGTATTGTTTTCTCAAAACTGTTTGGCTTCGGGTCAGTAAACAAAAAATCTTGGGTTGGATATGATTATGTCTTGGCAGATGTGATGGTTGGATGGTCAATCCCAAATTATTTTTATGAAAGTGAGATATGGGCTATTACTAATCATGGTGCAGTTTTCTGGTACTTTGGTTTAGATAAATACGTTTTAAACACCCAGGTTAATGAAGTTAGGATGTTTGGGTTTTATAGGCTCTGTGTGTGTCAATTTAGTACATATAGGGAAGTAATAGCACTTGCCCACACCTCCATTGCGTAATCTAGATTTGGAGCTTTTATGATTAAAATGGCATAAGTTAAAGAAATTTAGTCGCTTTTTGTTTTTGACTCTAGGTTGGAGTTAAAATCTATTTCCCATGGATTGGTTTAAAATGGTCATGGAGTAGGAGTTGGCTGAATGTTTTGTGAAGAAAATCTAGACGTCATGGGCTTTCCAAGGTGTCCGAAAACCTCGGGGTTTATACCATTTATGAGATTAGTAGATACAGGTTCTAACATGGAGCTAAATTCAGTAATTGCGACTTTTACGTCTTCGACTAAAACTTCCGTCACACACCTCGTTGAATATCACCATACCTCAAAATCGCGAATATTAGACAGCGCGAAAATTTGGTTCAGCCCTTTTATTACAAACATAATAACAGGTCATGTGTCATATTAGTGCGAGTCAAATACCATTAGATAAGTCAAAGAAGCACTTTTGCGCAATCATCTTAGGAAACATATCTATATTCGTACAAACTTCTTTTACACGTATTCTTTCATACTTGTTATTTTTTACTAAGACGCGTCAACGTATATTTTAGGTGGTGCGGTTAAGGGATTTTATTTGTTCACCAAGGACTTATCTATACTTCTTGATTCTCTTTGATATCTTGTGAGTTCATAGCCCCTCCTTTCGCCCTCATTTTAATGAGGTTTTCTGTAACTTTTTTTGGGGTGAGAATACATCCTGCTTGTTTTACTAAGTAAAAATGTTTTCTTTTTACTACTTAAGCGATACATGAATTGTTTTCACTAAAGCTGTTGCTTGTCTTATTACATGATTTTGATACATGTTTGATAACACGAGCTGAAGCAGCTCTACCCACACCTCTTTCGCGAATAATATTAAGCTTAATTGCTACTACCAATGATTTAGGAAATTGAATTATCTATTTAACCAAGCCGTGAGTTTTGAATTGAAAACCCATATTACTTGTTTAAATTGGACAACAAGTAGTCTTGAAGGGTAAACTTGGTCTCCCGATTACTGGATTATTCGCATGAGTAGATATTGCAACAGTCCCAATTTGAACGTTCAATCTGCCCTATAGTGGGGCGGGGAGCTTAGTACATTAAAAAGACTCATATATGGGATTGACAACCCCGCCTGAGAGTATGAGACCTCAGCCTTGGATAACATGACTACCCTGTTTAAGCCGTACGTTTTGTAATTGAGAGGTAGGGGTATCTGAAATTGTACCTTTGAATGGGGCAAAATTTGTGAGATATGAAATGATATATGCTGCTGTCAAGGAGTTCGGTTGTCCAAGGGCTCTTGGGCGTTAAATCGTGAAATATGGTAGTTTGGCAAATACACTGTTGTTATGATGTTGGTTGAACTAACAAGCTATGGTCATTACCTAATTCATAGTGGATTTATTGAAAAATCACTATTTGGATTTTTGGACAAAATAATGCTTTGAAAGGTTCGGTAACGTACTTTCTTTAGGAAATATCATTTGAATTTTTCAATGCGGTTTTTGCTATGAACCTATGAATTCACCAACATTTGTTGACGTATTTTGCATTTATTTTCTCAGGTTTTATCATTGTTAGCTGTAGCAGTGGGAGCATTCGGACGCGGTGGATATCAAACTTAGAGGACTTGTTTTCTTCCACATTCGATAATGTTTTCTTTAATTATTAACAAATGTATCACGTTTTGAACTATCGTATTATTCTTGTTAAATCTTATCTATTTTGGGACACAAAAAGTTACTTTAGATTTATTTAAACAGAATGTAATATTTTATTAAAGTCTACTTTTGAAGGTCTCGTTGTTCTGAAATTGTGTCCCGTCCAAAGAAACTCCATGAATAATCACCCTCTATTTAATCCACTCATCTATTAAATATCACAAAATTTTATAACCTATTTTAACCATATACATAAATTACTGAACTATGTCAAAAAATAAACCATGACACAACCAAATAACTTCCAAATAACATCAGACTACCCCCCAAATACCTTAAAATCCTCTCTCTCATTCACCATTACTTACTATGCTTTCTTTATTGCACTTTTCTTGCAATTTGTGTGTGTATAACTCGTATATCATCTTGTCTACTCGTGATTACCTCATACACCAACGCCCTCCCCCTTAATTATGACGTCTAATCTAAAAGCCTTATATCGGTAGGTTATATATTATCTATATTACACCACTCCGATTATCGCGTGCTTCTTGTTATCTTATTTTTCCTGTCGAACGTTGATACCCTCTGCCATTATATCAAGCGCTACTCGTACGTACTATGAGGTTACTATCTTAATGTATCTTACGCTAACTTTGGGCATCACCGCCATCTAAATATATAATAAGAGTAAATGTGTTATTAGTGTCGCCCTATTTTTCGGTCACTTTCGTTTATATTTGGAACTTTTTGTGTAAAAATTTGTATTAATGTCTCAAAATTTTACTTGAAGTCTCACGTAACCATGGGGTTATTTTGTTGGTAAGTCACCTACAAGGTTGTATGTGGGGCTCTTGGATGGAGCCGTTCAACTCCTCCCGAATAAGGTTCTAGTTACGGCCCTCCCAAATTTGTATAAAACTAGTCCAACATTGGTGACCCGGCAGATGATTGGTGTGTTAATGGGAAATTTTGGCTTAAAAACTACTGTGTTTTTACAGCATATATGAATAGTTATAATAACCTTAGGTCTTGTGGGAGGTTAGATGAGAATGCCAATACTCTTCGGAATTGGTACGAGATAAGACCAATACTGTGGAAAGATCTTATGGGCGAAACCTCATAATTTATTAGGCAGATTGCTCGTGACCTAAATTGGCATATGTTTTGAATTGTAGGATATTGGGTTTCCTTCACATGGGTGAAGGGTACAGCATGGAGGACCCATGTGGTTCTACTCCCCCTGCCGCGCGCTCTTAGCCCACGCCTTCCCAATTTCCGCGATGATGAGTTTACGACCCAAAAAGGTTTTTTTAAAAATAACAAATAATTTGTAGTACCCATAATTGTCAAATTAATTTATGACCAGATATTTTCATTATAAGTTGCCCTATTTTTCCAAAGTAAAACTTGTAGGATTAGATAAACTTAAAAGCATCGGGGCTTTGTTGGTGTCAAACGCTTTTTAAATTTTTAAACTCATACAAAATGATAAATAAACAATTATAGAATTGAAACATGTAATGGTTCAACTATAAAAATAATCTCATTGACTACGTCTCTACACCCAACAATAATCATATTGACCTGCCCACAAATATTTAATTATTATAATTATAGTACATTAGTTGTTCCTCCAACATTTGTTTGAAGCGAACACTAAGATTCTCCTATTATGCGTGCATAATATTTTTAGAGATTAAGTATTTTTAAGAGGCGGCAACTGGCAAAAAATCGTTATGTATATTAATTACCTACATGTGAGTATAGTACTTGTAACGACCATAACCAATTATCTTTTTCCATTAATATTTTAATGAAGCGATGTGGTGATCTTAGAAAATATTTTAAGCAATTTCCTTTACTTTCCCCTCTTTATTATCATTGGCATTCGGAGTATCTCTTGTCAACATTCATTAGTTATTATTTGTTCCAGTTAAAGCCAGAGTTTTAAACATTCCTTCTATGTTTGTCCTATCGCTTTATGTTGCTTGGTAACCTATTGTTTTATAAGTCTTTGGAGTGTGGATTTCGGGTGTACGTGAGTTTTGCTTGTCTCCTCGAAGTGTGTTTCGTTTATTTGTGATACGTTTCTAGGATTCTATTTATAATCAAGCTCTCTTATTTGAAATCAAACGGTTGTTGGATGTTTGCTTGTTTACTGGTATTCTTTTGAATCTTCGGTGGTTGGATAAGGATTGTTTTGGGTATCTGTTAGGAATCTAACTCTGATCTCAAGTTAGTAATGTCTTTCTATGATTCTCGTGTTAGACTTTTGTTATGATTTTTGATGGTTTTGCGTCAAAGAGACATTTCCCCTTTTAATTTAATGTAGCATTTGGTCTTGTTTTGGAACATTGTGTTTTGCTGTCGGCCATTGCTTCAAGTTGGTGATTTATAATCAATCTTAATCAATGAAGTGGACGCTTCTTCATTAGAATAAGAAAAATATAAAACCACTCGAACATCAGTTAATAAGTTCTTACTTACAGGATTAGGGAGATCTTTTTTTTGTAAGTAATAAATTATAAATTGGTGGGTGCTTATGTGTATCCGACTGCCGTCGTGTACAAAATGTGGTGAAAATCAACCTTTTGGTCTAAGAAACTCCTTTAAACGTAAAGTTGTACAAGGATTTATCGACTTTTTATCGATGCCGTGGCTTGGGATAAGATATTAGTATCTTTGTTGAAAAACCTTGACCGATGGCATGGTACTCTCACCGCTTGAAGTAACATTCGACCGATTAATCCTGAATTGATCGTCGGGCGTCGCGTCCCTAAAGGGTGTGATACTGTAGAACCCGAATTTAAGGTCATTATTTATTTTGATCATATATTTATTTCTAATTTTCTAGAAAATATTATATGTTATTACTCGTCGGATCTGAATACAACAGCGGATGCTACTCTGCGCGTCTTTTTTAAAATTTAAACGCTTTTGAGCTACAGAGAAGGTCAACCGACTTCGTTTTATTTTGGCCTCGAATGCCAATAATATTTTATTTATTTTATAATCTCATAATTAATTTATAAATTTTAAACAAATTACTTTTATTTACATCGAGATATTTTATTGAAATCGTCGTTTTAATTAATTGCGCAAGTTGTTAACAATATACTTCGCTCACTCTGAACCCATACCGTAAAATTAAACCTTTTACCCTAAAGGAAAGACAACGTAATCCCGTATAATGTAAACATATAATTTTTATCATATTGTCCTTTTTTTACCTTGTCGCGATCCCTCTCCCCCGCTATAAAACCTCTCGATTTCATATACGTTTGATACCCACGTTAGCCTCCAAAACTTTTTATTTTCCCTACCTATACTTAAAAAATTTACCTCTAAACTACAAAGTGTTTACAAAAATTCTAATACTTTTAAATCTCCTCACCACCATCCCCTTGAGGGTGGCTATGGAGGAGAAGGAAGGACAATGAAGAAAACTAAAGCAAGACTCTTTGTCTTGTTTTACACCTTGCCATGCATAGCTACAAGTGTTCTTACCAAAAACCAAAGTCTTCTTTACCACTTCCTCCCCTTAGTTAACTTACAAAAACACACACACCTCTGTTTTCTCCTTGTTCTTGCCGTCCCCACTCAAAAGAAGCAAAACCCCATGTATACAATAAAATTTCTACTAAAATTCTTGTTATATTTAACTAACATTTGATTCCTCATATTCCATGCTCCATTCTTCATACCATAAAACCTATTCATTTATAGACTTTCGGGCGCCTGAGTCTAGAAGAATAATATGGATCTAGGTAATGCATGTTAAAGTCACATGATTGTCTAGGGAAGTTGGTGGCTAGGAAAATTTGTTGTTAATAACTATTTTGGGTGATCATTATAGTGAGCCATCCTTTCTACGCCTTTCCTATATGTTTTTATAAGAATATTTTGATATTATTACTTGTTATAAATATATACATTGATTGATGTTATGGGGATTTATTTTAGGCTCTCTTGTGTTGTGGCTTAGTGCATAAGTTGTTTGATTGTGTTTTAATATGAGTTAGAAATCGTTTTGGTTGCGATTTTATACGAGGCTGTTATGGAAAAGTAGGTCATAACGACGTAAATGTTTCTTCAAATAATAGTTGGCTTTGGGTCTGTAAACAATATAATCATGGGGGAGTGAGAATAGATATAATGTTGGCATGAAGTGTGAATGGTTGGATGGTCAACACAATAATTTATTGAGGGTGAGTTATGCCGTTCCAATATACTAACTTGTGTCTGAATGGACTTAGGTTCTAGAAAACGTTAACATAAACACCGGTTAAATGATTTAGATGTATGGCAGTTTTAAAGCATGGGTCATTCAAGGACATATAGGGTAAGCTGATAGCACTTGGCCCCACATCCAATGCTATCTAGATTAATGAGTATATGATTAAAATGGCCAAAGTACGCAATTTCGTGTAAAATAAAATATAATTATCTTATAACCCACAAACAAACCCACTTCAATTAAAAAATTAAAATAATTTACAATTATACATAAAAATCACCAACATCAACATTTACAATCCCATTATCAAAACTTTTGTGCATACACCAAAACAGCTAAATACTCACCTTAACCTCAACAAGCTCTACAACCAAACATTCTACAATACTACAATACAAACAACATCCAAAATAGTATATAACCTTACCTAAAATCGGGAAATAATCTTCTACCAATAAGGAATGATGTTAAAACCATAAAGCAAAGGTCAAGTCGACCATTGGCGAGTCAAATACTATAGTTAAGTAAAGAAGCCCATGTTGGCATAAACTTCGGAAACATATCATATATTCGTTCAACTATTCTTACGTCTATTATTATTACTGTATATTATCTAAGAGCGTCACCGAATTTTAGGATGGTGCGTAAGCCGGATATTATCTTGTCAAGACTTCTTTATAATTTAGATCTCTTTGATTATGCTTGACAGTTGAGTTTCCATAGCCCCACACTTTGCTCTTTTAATGGTTTTCGTAATAATTTTGGCAGGGAGACGACCATGCTTGTTTTACTAAGTTAAATGTTTCTTTTTACTACTTAAGCGTTACACGAAATGTTTTCACCTAACAGTCTTTGGCTTGCTTATTTCATGATTTGTTTGTTACATGTTTGATTATATGGTGGGTTTTTTACCATTGGAATTATTTGAAGATTATAAATTGCCTTACTATAATGTTTTGGATCATTGATTTATCTATTTACAAACCGTGAGTTAGCCTAACCATTTACTTGTTTTATTAAATTGGACTCAAGTGCTTGTAGGGTTATGCTGGTCCTGATCTTTGAGATTATTGCCCATGCAGTTAGAATATTGCCAAAAAGTCCTCTGAAATTTGAACGCGTCAATCCTGCCCCTATAGTGGGTGCGGGGTTAGCGCTTATTTGGCAATCTCAGTACATATATAGTTCTTATTGGCGTTGACAACCACGTCTGAGGGTTAAGGATCAGTTGGATAACATGAACACTGTTGGGACGTTTTGTATTGAGAGGTAGGTATTTGCCAATTGTATTGTTATGGCGTCAACATTTGTGATCCCCCCAAAAGAAAGAAATCATCAGTTACACGGCGTCGTCTTGCCGGGTCAATGCTCAAGGCAGATAAGTAGAAACAATGGTATTGGCCAAACATACACTTGATTGTATTAAGTTGGATGAAAACTAAAAAGCTTGTGCGTCCCCCATTCTAATTTCTTACTTCTTATTGAAATCCACTATTTGGATCTTTTGAGGAAATAAATGCTTTGAAAGGTTGTTTTCTTTGTAACGCTACTTTTCATTAAGGAAATATCTTTTGGGAATTATTTCAATGCGGTTTTCCGTTAAATACCTATGATTCACCATCATTATTGTTGACGTTTTTGCATGTATTTTCTCAGTTTAATATCTTGTTACGCTGAGCCGTGGCGCGATACCATAATCGGGACGCTTGGCATATATCAAAACCTATCATGACATGCGTAATTACCTTCACATATTCGCATAAATGTTTGCTTCTTTAATTATTAAAATGAGTCAGTTTGCCAATGACTCATCCTGTAATCTTGTTTTAATTATAAAACATTGTTGAGGAACCCATATATCTTTACTTATGGTTTATTTAAACACAGAATGTGTTAGGTTTATTAAACGTCCTCCTTTTGAGACGCTCGTTTTCTGTAACATGTGTGTATGAAATATTGACCCAGTAGCACCCCAAGTGGTTATTCCGCTGGTTCTTAGTGATTTTGGGGAGAGTTACTTATTCCTTGAGATCTTAAAAGTGCTAGGTGGTTATTGACCCGATTTAATAAGTATATACTAGCGTATTAGGGTTATGCACAAGGGTTTATTGGGTTTCCAAATAAATGGTCGTTGTAGGGTTCGGTTTAGGTTTAGGGAGTTTTCAAAAGATGTTTAGTTTGAACAAATGGTTTAAACAAAGCTTATAAAGGATTAAAAACATATCAAGAGATTATAGAACAAGTGATAAGACTTATAAGGACTCAGAATGGTTCAAAGATGGTGAAATGGGTCAAATATATTTGGAGATGAATCAAGAACCTCTTGTTCTTCTTAAACCTCGGCTCCTACTTGGTTAAACCTTCTTTCTTTTCTTCTAGGGCTCGACTAGTACATCATTTCGAGAATAGGTTTAGTTTTGTGTTAAGTTTATAGATGTGTGGAGGGTTTTAGCTATTTATAAGGTTAAAGAAAGAGTGGTGGCCAAGTTAAGAAGAGTGGTGGCCAAGTTTCTAGCAATGGTGACTATTAGAAGCTAGGACTATAGCTTAGAAAGGTGTAGGGTGGTGGTGAGGGTTCGAATCACCAAAGTGGTGACAAGGTGCTTTACTTGGGGTGCAAGGTGACGAGTAGGTGACAAGGAGGTGGTGAGGTGTTTGGTTT
>BQNB010033755.1:0-36807 GCA_026074375.1 Tanacetum coccineum | reverse complement strand
AAAAAATAACTTGTATATTTAAAGTGTAAGTAAACTTTTGTAAAGTAAAATGTCTAGTTGAGTGCTTGTCAAAATAAAGTTTACTTGTTTAAATAAAATACTTGTAGATGCAAATGTGAAATGAGGTTTCATCATAATGCAACATAACAAACATGTACGAACCTGTGTTGTAACATACGAGGATTCGAGACGTCAAGAGTTGTTGATGTATGTTGAGACAAAATATGATGACGAGTAACTTGTACATTTTACGTTATGTATTACAAGTTACATGTTTGTCATTATCAAAACAAAAGAGAATGTGTAGATTAAATATCGTAATATTTGCACTAACATTAACAGTGCATGAATTACTTTTAAGAGACAAAATTATATTGATGCACGAGGCAGATCCAAGTCAGTGATGGCTTGGGTCCCCAAAGGAAACTAATTTCCTTATCTTTATGTGCAGGGTCATCCACAAAAAGAAGATCAAGGATATGTTGATAGTGGATGCTCTAGGCACATGACAGACAACATGTCTTATCTCTCAAACTTTAAAAAATTTGATGGAGGATATGTTACCTTTGGGGGAGGAGCCAAAGGAGGAAGAATTACTGGTAAAGGAACCCTTAAAACTGGTTCAGAAGAAAGTAATGGTGCAGGTCACACTAGCAAGGAGACTGAATTTAGCCAAGACTACATTGTGATGCCACTGTGGAAAGATGGTTCAATGTTTGATTCTTCTTCAAAGAATTCTAGTGATGATGAACCACAACCTTCTAGTAATGCAGAAAAGAAGGATAATGAAGGTGTAAGTAAAGCAAGTGGATTGAGTGATCAAGAGCAACCTGCGAGCAGTACTCTAAATATTAATATTGCTGGGCCAAGTATTAATACTGCTAGTGCAAATTTTAAAACTGGTAGTCTAAATATTAATACTGTTAGTCCAACAGTTATTACTACAAGGTCAAATCGCTCTCAAAATGTATCTGACATGTTTTCTTTGGGAAGAAGTGCTACACTTGAAGCCACACATGCTGATTTATTTGGTGATGAAACAGAAATGGATATGAGCAACCTTACTACCTCATATCAAGTTCCTACTACTCCAAATACAAGAATCCATAAAGATCATTCACTTGATCATGTGATTGGTGATATACAATCTGGTGTACAGACAAGGGGAATGACAAAGAATACAAATGAACATGGGTTCATTAGTGCTGTTTATGAAGGGAAAACTCATGAAGACCTTCATACTTGTCTGTTTGCTTGTTTCCTATCCCAGGAAGAACCAAAAAGAATTGCCAAAGCTCTAAGTGATCCAGCTTGGGTAGAAGCAATGCAGGAGGAGCTTTTACAGTTTAAACTACAAAAGGTTTGGATACTAGTGGATTTGCCTAAAGGTAAGAGAGCTATTGGTACAAAATGGATATTCAGGAACAAGAAAGATGAGAGAGGCATAGTAACAAGGAACAAAGCAAGGCTAGTTGCCCAGGGATATACTCAAGAAGAAGGTATAGATTATGATGAAGTTTTTGCTCCTGTGGCTAGAATTAAGGCAATAAGGCTGTTCTTAGCTTATGCTTCCTTTATGGGATTTCATGGTGTACTTAGATGGATGTGAAGGAGTGCTTACTTTATGGTAGATTGAAGAGGAGTCAGGTTTATTGAGGTATATGTGTAGTCTCAGCCTCTAGGGTTTGAAGATCCTGAAATTCCCAGACAAAGTTCTACAAATGGTGGTGAAAGGCACTTCTACTGGGTTTTGCATCAAGCTACCAAGAGCCTGTGCGCTATGAAACCTTGGCCAAGTACTTATTAGACAATGGGTTTTACAGAGGAAAGATTGATCAAACCTTGTTTATCAAGAAGCATAAAGGGGATATTTTACTTGTATAGGTCTATGTTGATGACATTATCTTTGGCTCTACAAAGAAGGAGTTGTGTATTGAATTTGGAGAAATGAGCAATGCCAAATTTTGTTGAGTATCTATAGGAGAAACTCACTTTCTTACTAGGTTTTGCAAGTGATAGCAAGAAAGCAAGATGGAATTTTTATCAGCCATGATAAATATGTAGCTGACATATTAAGGAAGTTTAGTTTCATAGATGTCAAGACAGCTAGCACACCCATGGATACAGAAAAAGCCTTTGCTCAAAGACTCAGATGGTGATGATGTTGATGTTCATCTCTATAGGTCAATGATTAGATCATTGATGTATCTTACATCATCCATGCCAGATATTATGTTTGCAGTATGTGCATGTGCCAGATTTCAAGTCACACCTAAACTTTCACACTCACATGCTGTAAAAAGGATTTTAGGTATCTAAAAAGGCCTACTAATTTGGTCTTTGGTTAATCCTAGAGATTCTCCCTTTGTCTTGGTGGCATTATTCTGATAGTGACTATGTGGAGCTAAGTTTAGATAGCGAAATCTACAACAGGTGGTTTTCTGTTCCTAGGATGCAGAAATTGATATCTTGGCAGTGGACAAAAAAAACAAACTGGTGGTTTGACCACTCCTATAACTAATGCTGAATATGTGGATGTGCTGCTGCTTGTTGCTACTGGACAAAGTACTATAGATTTAGGATTCAAATGCTCGGATTATAGGTATATTAATTATGCACACCATGATTAATATTGACAATAACAGTACTATATGTATTGTTAAGAATCCTGTTTCTTATACTAAAACAAAACACATAGAGATTAGATATCATTTTATAAGAGACTGCAATGATAAAAAGTTAATTCAAGTGGTTAAAATACACACAGATAACAATTTTGCAGACTTACTTACAAAAGCTTTAGATGTGGGAAGGTTTTCAATACTTGTTGCAAGTATTAGAATGCTAAACCCTTAAAGTTTTAATCTCTTTATGTCTTTGTAAAGTTTTGTAAAGAATTAATACTGTTAATTGTGTCACTTAAGACTGCGAAGTATAATTAGTACTGTTAGGTACACTTAAGACTGCTTGTTAAAACTGTTAGTTATAATTACAACTGTTTTGAAGAAAATGCTTTGGATTTATTTGTGTTTTATGGTTTTGGACCTAATATTGCAGGATAAACAAAGCGTATGTTGAATTGGCTGATACAAGTAGTGGAAGGTTAGTTACGTTGAAGTTTGCTGCTGATTAATGATAGAATGGATTTAGGGATAACTTAACAAGGGTTAATGCTAAGTTTACACCTGAGTTGGGAAGTCTTTTAAATCTTTTTCTTGGAATAAAATTTAAGTCTGTCAGTGAGCTTAAAAGAATTGGTAGATATAGTGAGTTCAAAAACAGAAAGAGAGATGTGTGATACAAAAACAAATAGAGTGAATCAGTGAGAAAAAGAATTGAGAGATATTGTGGGCTGAAAAACAGAAAGAGAGATGTGTGATACAAAAAGTAGATAGAGTGAATTAGTGAGAAAAAGAACTGAGAGAAATAGTGAGAATTTTTTTTTTTAAAAAATAGAAAGAGAGTTGTGGAGAATCAAAGATTGGATAATGCGTCTACAACACACAAATCCCTTTTTTGAACGATATTAAGGTTTTTTTAAAAACTGTGGTTATCTCAAAAGTGAGTACTGCTTGGACAGACAACTTAGTACTGCTAGGCTAAATTTTAGTACTACTAGAAGACCGTTAGTATTGTTTGGGGTATAACAGAATTTCCTTCATTAAATATAGTCGTTGAGATATTTCTGCCAACTACTTCGCTCATAGGTTTCCTTAATTTGGATAATTCTTGATCTTTCTATAAATCCTTCGATTACTTCAAGATCAGAACAACTTTTATTCAGTCGGTCCAATCAAAACCTTAAGTGTAACCTATATTATATCAATTGACTCTACCAAACACTCATTCTCTCATAAACGATCATCTCCCAGCACACTAATTAGTCTTTCTCAATCAATGGCGAATTTGGAATTCTATGACAAGCATAACATGGTTGCCTACTTACAGAAGTCAGAAGGAAGTGAAGGTTTTGATCAGATAGTTGATTTTCTCAAGGCAAGTCCACATTAGGTATGCCTTTACAGAAAAGAACGTCCAACTATTATGTTTCTCTAATAGAAACTGTTTTGGTAAACTGCTACTGCAAGCAACTTGAGGAATGGAGACATGGATCACTACTACAACAGATGGGAAAGTCAAGGTTGTTTATGAGGCATCTATTAGAAGACATCTCAAGTTAGAAGACTCTGATGGTATTAGTGATCTTCCTACTATAAAAAAATTTAAGCAACTTGCTCTAATGGGGTATGTGTCCAATTCTGATAAATTAACTTTTCAAAAGGGATACTTTTCCCCTCAGTAGAGATTTTTTATCCATACCATCCTTCACTGTTTAAGTTCCAAGAAACTACTTTGGGAACACATTTAGTTTGCATCTATTAGCAACTGCTATATTTGTGCTTGGCTCAACCAAAAACAAAACTTGTAATTTTCCAAAAAATGATATTTTGATTGCATGGTGAAAAAACTAGACAGTTAGACTATATTTTTTGATGTATCTAAGATTTATACAAATCTTTTTGAACAAGTAAATATAAGATGCTTCTACCTTATAAAAGACTTTATATTGCTCCTACCCTTACTCAAAAACTGTTTAGCAATATGAAAAGAGCTTCCAAGGGATATACTAGGGTAGACACTCCATTGTTTCAAACAATGCTTGTTCAAGGTCAGATTTTACACGGTGAAGGATCAACAATCCCAGTTGAATCCTATCACATCACCATAGTTGCTCCATCAACCTCACAACCACATCATTTTTACCAACCCTTAGGGATTTTATCAGACAGGATATTAAGGTTCCTTAGCCAGTTCTCCTACTCAGACCTATGTAGCAGATGAGGCTGCTTCCACAGGTGTGGATGTCAGACATGGAGGGGCTGCCACTACTGTCTCTAGCTTAGATGCAGGACAGGGCAGTGGTAACATTGATAAGACCCCTGCCATGCCCCATGATTCACTTCTCCCAAGAGTTCACACACTTGGAAGTGATGAGGGCAGAATGTAACATAATGAATTGATGGATCTTGTTACAAAATTGTCAGATGGGGTTGTATATTTAGAAACTGACCTACAGCTGACAAAGAAAGTGTATGGTACTGCCTATACCAAGCTTATCAAAAAGGTCAAGAGGTTGGAGGATAAGCTTAATAAGTCAAGAAGAAAATGCAGATTAGTTCTCTCAGAGGAAGAAGATTTAGAAATTTTAGCTCAAGAGGATCCTTCCAAACAGGGGAGGAAGATTTTCTTAAATTGATATAAAGATAAGGGAATTACTCTGGTACAGATGGTTGCACAGACTAGGGGAGGCAATGATCATGAAATAGAAGCTGTGATTTTGAGTGTTTACCACTGCCCTAAAGGATGTTATATGCTAATGTATCAAGTTTTATACTGCTAATCTCTGTGCGAAAGTTAGTACTGACAACCCTAAGTTAATACTGCTGGTGTTTTATGTTGATGATGTTGCGGTCTGAGAGGTTTAGTGATAAACAGAAGGATTGCAACAAAATGATAAGACATGGTTTAAAGCTATTATGGAAGAATCTGAGCCTACACACCAAGACTAAAATACAGCAAGAACAAGAAAGGCTTGGGTTTGAAGAAGCTCTAAGATTACAAGAACAATTTAATGAAGAAGAGAGGCAAAGGATTGCCAGTGTTCATGAAGAAGCAAGTACTTTCAAACCTGAAGAATGGGGGAAAAATACAAGCTCAAATTGAAGATGTTAGAAGAGTTAGCTCACAGGGTATAAGCACAAAGAAAGAGAAAAGTACTCTGAAGCAGACCAAAGCAAAATTGCTTGTAGAGTTTATAAATGAAAGAAAAGAGACAAATTTGCCCAACAAAGAGATCAACAAAGGAGGAACATGCCTCTCATACAGGCTTAATAAAGGTCTTATATGTGTAACTATATCAAGCATATGAAGCCATACACTACAGCAGTTGAGAGGATACTCTTTTGATGAAATCAAAGTTCTATTTGAAGCAACAATGAAGAGGGTAAATACTTTTAAACTCAATGGAGAATGATGATTCAGTTCCTATGTTGTACTGTAGCTGGAGTTTCAAAAGGTGGAAAGCAAAAGAAGAAACTTTGGTGAAAGAAAGTTTAAAGAGACAAAAGATAGGAGAAGGATCAGAACCAACTGAAGAATCAAAAGATAAAGAATCAGATGACAAGAGGGCTTTATAACTTTGATGTTGTATAACAAGCTGCAAGTACCATTGACAAGCAAAATTGCTGGTTTGAAAAAGATTATCCATTGACAAGAGGGCTTATATCACTTTGATGATTGTGTAACAAGCTGGCAAGTGGAATCATCCCACTTAGAGAATGGCAGCTGGATCTTTTAAGTAAAATCTTCATACTAGTAAACCAACCAAGACAGTAAAGTGTTTAGAGCCATTACTCTTAGATCCATAAAGGGTTTAATTCAGAAAAGAAACTTGATGATTTTAAGGTAAATCATAAGTTTAGGGGAGGATGTTGGGGAAATATAAAGGTTTAACTTTTACTGCTTTGAGTTTATAACTAACAGTACTACAAGTTAATACTGCTTTAGGAAGTAAGTTAATACTGCAGTATTATCTTAACATTACTGATAGGAGGAATTAGCATGCCTGCATGAAGATTAAGATTATTAAGAGATTTAAGACGTTTTAGTGAAATGTATGGACTTATTAATGTATATTTTTATAAGATACATGATCTGTTGATATCTTTGTAGGAATCTTTTGAAGATTTGTAGTTTTCTTTAAAGGACGCCTTGGTGTATAAAAGGAGATCCTAGGTTTTGATTTCAAAAATCACATCACATAAACACATTCATAGCTTTTGTAACATTTCTCAATTTTAGGTCATTTTACGACTCCGATTATTCGTCACTATTTATTTTAGTCCGACACGCGTTTACTTTTAATTTGACTTTTAAGCTAAATCGCGTAGACTAGAAATAATCATTTAACGTAAACGGTCACTAAATAAATTAAGGTTTACGTCAAACAAGTGTTATATAATTATTAAGAAGATAATTATTAACTTTACGTATTTTATTTTTATTGGTCACATAAAAGGCTTACGTTATGCAATAAAATACATTTAGACACACCTCGGAAATACTTAGACTTACCTATACTCAAACCAATACCCACTTTTAATCCTTAAACACAAAATTTGATAAATTCTTGTATTATTAACTCTTATAGGCCGAATATGGGTGAACATAACCTACAAACCATTTGTCCATGTGCTTATATCAACTAGAAATATTCTAATGATCCCTTGTACAACCTAAGGTTAATTAAACCTTGTACTTATTGTTTCCTAATTGGCTAAATACACAATGGTTAATAACCATTTGACCTCTTTGGCTCTTGATACCCTGGGCATAAGAAATAAGGTCAAACACAAACCATTGATTTCCATAATCTAGGCAAATCTTGTACAAATATATGGAAATTAAGGATATGTACTAGGTTGTTTTACCAAAACAATGTTTGATTAACCAAAACCACAAAACCACTAGAATTAGGGAACGGTTTTTGGTATTGTTTGTGGGTTGACTAGGAGACTGTAAACTAAGTACCTTGCTATAATACACACTACATTTACCCTTTAACAATCTTACAACTAAAAAACACTCAAACAAGGAAATCAAATACTAGTTCTCTCTTGTCTCGGGCCATAAGCTCAAATAAGCTCATTCGAGCTTATTTTTCTTCCAAACAATTTCACATGAGCTTAAATAAGTCAAATGAGAGCTTATGTACATTTGGAATCCTAAATGGACCCTTTATTTGCTTAATAGGCCTTAACGAGCTCAAAAAGCCTAATAAGCTCAAATAAGTTCATCCGAGCTTATTTATAAGTTGCCAACAGCTTATGTAGCTTATTGGAGTTAATAAAACCTATTGTCACTTATTAGATCTTAATTGGGTTTGAAATTCGATCTTTACTAGTTAAGGGACTAAATGTGCAACTTTGTAAACTTGAGGGTCAAAACTGTTATCTTATTGTTTTAGAAGTAAAGGGACTGTTTTTGACATTTCTGAAACTTTAGGGACTATTGGAACATATAAGGACTTAAAGTGTAATTTTGTAAAGTTGAAGGGCCAAAAGTATACAAGTGGAAACTTAAGAGTTTAAAAATGTAAAATAGTATATATTTCATAAACCTAGGGGCTGTTTTGAAATTATGTAAAACCTAAGGGCATTTTATAAACAAAAGTGATTTTATAAACACTTAGCGTACCAGACGAATTACATTCGGATATTATACAAGTTAACCGACAAATAATAATAGGAAATATTTATTTAATACCGTTTTATACGTTATTAACTAAAATGTGTGAAATCGTATACATTCCCAAGAGCCATCAAGTGAATACAAATACATTAAACATGTACACCACCACACAAGTGATAACAGTATATATAAACTAGCAATTTATTGTAGTTTATACATTGAGTCTTTAGCCTAAATTTGTAGACTAAGACTGGCCGTATTTACTTAGGTATTTGACGGTGTGATTCATACTTGGATATCTAATATCATTTCAGAGGACTATTTACTAAGGTGAGTTCATAGCCCCATGTTTTACTGTTATTTAAATGATTTACATCCTTGGGGTGAGAACATGCTTTGTTTTACAAATTGGACGCAAGTGTACATTTTATACGATGATTACGTGTTTGCCTAAGTAACTATAACCCATTATGTCCATCATCATGAACTGTTAATTGCATAGATGTAATTGGGAATTGCATTATGTGGGCGCGAATGTTATGAATAGATCTATTAGGGATTGACAATCCCCGTTCGGGTGACTAGCTATCACCGGGAACGAACGCATACCATGTCGAATTTGGGATGTTGCAGGGTTAGCACATCATTCACGGACACTTGTTGGCAAATTTATTTGCATTCATATACGTCGAGCCTCGGTGTCATGAGCTTAGGAAAATGTAATTACTTTTTATGATGTTTGCATTTGTTGCTTAATCATACACTTGGAAATCTTGCGGTCCTACTATTGATTTACATAAACCTATGAATTCACCAACTTTATGTAGATATTTTAAGCATGTTTTTCAGGTCAATAAGGCACGAGATGCGTTGATACATTGGAAGTTAATAACTGAAGAATCAACACTTAAGATTTGGGGTCTTATTACATTTTGGGGAAATTGTTATAAACCGAAATCTTTATTTATATTGCTGAACAATTTGAAGCCATGGGCTTATGTAACAAACAAGTATTTTGTTAATCCAATGTATCTTTTTCAAAAGACACGTTTACTGGTCGTTCTCATATCTTGTGCTATTGATCCATAAAGTAACGCCCTCAGATATTCAACATTCTGCTGCATACTCCGATTTGAGGGTGTTACATTTAGAACTTGGTCGGAAAACTCGCCGGAAAAGTTTTCCGGAGGCGACGGCGATGGTGGCCGGAATTCGGCCGGTGGTGGTTGCCTGGAAAATTTTGAGAGAAGTGAGTGTGTGTTTTATATTTTATGAAATGAAATAAATATAAAATATTTATATACTATATATGACAATGTTATAAAGTATAGTGGCGTACTACAAATAGTCCAGGTTAATGTGTTAGTTTTTAAATATAGTTTGATAACTATCAGTTCGGGATTGTTTAGAACTGTTATACGGCGATTCGAGTCACGAAAACTTCGCATTGTGTTTCAAATAATTTTTTCATAAAAACGGTGTGTATCTCAACTCGACTAAATTTTCATAAACGTTTTATATAAAAATTTATTTAAAAGATTATTATTTAATTTGTATTTTACTGATAAACTTTGTCACGTCCATAAATGATATTTTTACTCGAATATTTGCGTCTTTAACAACGTTACTAAATAAGATGATAACTAAATTTCTTAATTCATTATTTAATTTATTTGTCCTTCGGTTAGCGTTGTTCCTTGATTCATAAAATCTTATGCAGTATGAGGGGTATTTTGGTCCATTTTTTGCGCTTGTTGCCGGCTCGTCGGGCATAACTAAAAGTTGTCCGGGGAATGTCGGTTTTCTACATCAAAGTGCTTTAGAGTCCGAGTCTTGTGAAAAGTGGAATTAGTGGTGGTTTTTGATAAGTCACCTTAGGAATTGTCATATGTCTTTTTCGTTTTCAAAGTCCATTTAAGTTAATATAATAACTTGCACATGAGAGATGTAATAATAAATATGATTTATTATTTAAAATATGTTTTGAAAATTTTACCGGATACGCGGTAATCGCTTTTATGTGACAATAAAAGACCAAAAGTCAAAAAGTCAAGTCAGACCTAAAAAGTCAAAGGGTAAATTAGTCATTTAAAATTCTGAAAATTGCCGGATGTTACAGTTATAATTTGTGTAGTACACACTCTTTAAGCTTGGCAGTACTAAGTTGAGCTAGCAGTATAAACTTTATAGAAGACCTTAATTCCCAACAGAGATAGTCTCACGGCACGGAGTGCCGATATCCATCATCTCGGATCGTGACAGTCATTTCACATCCAGATTCTGGTAGTCAATGCAGAGTGCTTTGGGTACTCAATTAGACATGAGTACGGCATATCATCCCGAGACTGATGGACAAAGTGAGAGAACCATTCAAACACTCGAAGACATGCTTCGAGCCTGTGTTATAGATTAAGGCAGCACCATTCGAGGCACTTTATGGTCGAAAGTGCCGATCACCTGTCTACTGGGCCGAAGTTGGATATGTCTAACTCACAAGACCAGAGATAATCCATTAAACCACCACAAAGATAGTGCAAATTCGACAACGCTTGCAAGCTGCAAGAGGCCGGCAAAAGAGTTACGCCAATGTAAGGTGAAAGCCTTTGGAATTCCAAGTTGGAGATCGTGTTATGTTAAAAGTGTCACCTCGGAAAGGTGTCATCTGATTCGGAAAGCAAGGAAAGCTTAATCCTCGGTACATTGGACATTCTAAGATCTTAAAAGGGTCGGCCCCGCTGGCATACATACGTTGGATTCCCTAAAGAACTCAGTAAGGTCCACAGTACCTTCCACGTTTCTAATTTTAAGAAATGCCTATCTGACGAATCCCTCGTCATTCCAATGAAAGAGCTTCGGCTCGATGACAAACTTAATTTTGTTGAAGAACTAGTGGAAATTATCGATCGAGAAGTCAAGCAACTAAAACAAAGTCGTATTCCTATAGTCAAAGTAAGATGGAACTCTAAAAGAGGACTAGAATTTACGTGGGAACGCGAAGATCAAATTTGTGCCAAGTATCCACATCTATTTCCAAACATCACTCCAACATCCAACTAAATCTCGGGACGAGATTTCTTTAAGGTTGGGAGACTATAACAACCCATAATTTTCCTTAGTGTAATTATCCATCTATTAAATTTAATAGAACCATTTTTCACAGAAATATTTTTGTTTTATACCAGCCATGATGTAACGTAACTTACATTACAAAAGTAAACGTGCTCACGCAACTACTAATGCCAATTCCATCAACGTTTATATCAAGTAAATGTTATAATATATCAAGCAATATGTTTTAAACTCCATTTTTACCACATACGTTATCTATTTTAACGTACTATTCATAACGTTTATTATAAAACAGATTAATACGTTAACGTTTATACCAAAACCCTGAATACATGTAATATTTTTATACAAACAAAAAATACAAACTTATAATACATGTGTACAAGGTTACAATGCATAATATTTGAATTATATTTCCCTCCAAAACCCTAGTACAACTCTCTAAAGTTCTAGGTACAACCTGATTAAGCACAATACTCAAATAAGCCATTTTCCCTCCAAATACTTATGAGATTTTGTACCACCTTTATAGCATACATTACAAGTCTTTTTAGCATCACATTTAAACTAGTTTTTCCCTCCATTTCACTCCAAACACTCGACTTAAACCCTAACCCTAACCCAAAACCCTAAACAACCTGATACCCCTTAACTAGTGTCAAACCAAGCCAAAACCTAGCAAGCATACTCCATCATGATGCACCACCTTGTCTAGCACCTTGTCACCACCTTGCTAGCTCCCTTTTACCTCCTTGTCACCTACCATCAACTTGCACCCCAAGCAAAACCCTTTGTCACCTCCTTGGTTAGTCAAACCCTTTCCACCACCCTACACCTTTCTAAGCTATAGTCCTAGCTTCTAATAGTCACCATTGCTAGAAACTTGGCCACCACTCTTCTTAACTTGGCCACCACTCTTTCTTTAACCTTATAAATAGCCGAAACCCTCCACACTTCCATAAACTCACCATAAAACTAAACCTATTCTCAAAATGATGTACTAGTCGAGCCCTAGAAGAAAAGAAAGAAGGTTTAAGCAAGTAGGAGCCAAGGTTTAAGAAGAACAAGAGGTTCTTGATTCATCTCCAAAGATTTTTGACCCATTTCACCATCTTTGAACCATTCCGAGTCCTTGTAAGTCCTATCACTTGTTCTATAAGCTCTTGATATGTTTTAAATCCTTTATAAGCTTTGTTTAAACCATTTGTTCAAACTAAACTCTTTTGAAAACTCCTAAACCCTAACCGAACCCTAAATGACCCATTTTGGAAACCCTAAACCCTTGCGAAACCCTAATAAGCTAGTATAAGCTTATTCTAATCTCAATAAGCTCCTATGCACTTTTAAGATCTCAAGGAATAAGCCCTAAAACCCTAAAGCTACACGTTTGGTTTTCCTAAACCAAACGCACCCTTAAAAACCCTAAAAAGCTATTTTCGAAACCCTAATAAGCTATAAGCTATAAGCTGATTTTATAAGCTGTTCTAATAAGCTATAATATCATTTTTATAAACTTAAAAACAAACCCCAAAAGCTAGAACCCATCGAGTTATGATTTCAAACCCAAACGTGCCCATTTTGAGATTTCGAGCTCATAAGCTTCAATTCATACATAACTCGTAAAAACCAACTTAATTTTAGCTTATTGTGAAACTTATGCTGCAAAATGATTTAGAGATTAAAAATACAAAGTATATGGAATTTGGACTAGAAACGTAAATCATTTTATGCATGAGGGGTATATATTGTAAATTTTGAAACTATTAAACTTTCGGGCCAAAAATGTAATTATCCTAAACTTAAAACCACAAGGACCTGTTTTGCCAACTTTCTAAAATAAGGGTTAAATGTTTTAAAAATATACATAAAACGGGTTAAAATTGTAAAATAATATATACCAAGGGTATATATTGCCATTTTCAAATTCTTGAGGGTATAAAATGTAATATTTTTATATGTAATAATAAAAATATGTCTAAACGTTATAAGACTCAATTTTATTAAAACCCGACACATTTATCGTTTCATTCATCGATCGAAACATATAAAAATAATTATGTTATATATTTAACATAATTTATCATCCACTAGCTTTTGAAGAAACTTAAAAAGATAAAATCTTATCATTTAAACTATAACGTATCACGTTACTAGGGAATTTCATGTGAGGGGCTTTCATTTGGGTATACGTTTTAACGAGTTGCTGGATTTACGATTTAAAGTGTTCTAGCTCCTCAAACGTTTACTACATGACCTCTGGATTATGATAGCTCAAACAGTGATACAATATGTTCACAAATTAATAAACCAAATTTATATTTACGTTAAACTTTATGAAATAAAATTTTGAAATATAAAAACTAAGACTTGACATATTACCCTAGGTTGCTTGACGAAGCCGTTTACTCCCATTTGATTTACTTTTGCCATCAATTAGATTTCCCTGTTAAGGTGAGTTCATAGTTCCACCTTTATATGTTTTTCCAAACCCTGTGGGGGGATACATGCTATAAACCATGAATACAAGTATTTTTCAACTGTATACTATCTTGATATATTATTGCCTAAGTTTACCTCCACTGCCAATATCATTTAATCATGAACCATCAATCACTTGCGAGTGAACACGAATATTGTGGATAGATCTATCGGGATTGACGATTCCCGTTTGTGTTTACTTGTACATGAGGTAATCAAACGAACTATATTTGAGAATAATGGGTAACTTTGGCAAGTTACCTTTCAAAGAGGACATTTGTTCCTCAATAATGTCACTGAGGTGATTTCCATGTTAACGTGTTGGTGTCATGAGCTTAGGGCAATAATACTGTTTGCCATGATAATTGTAATTGTACAATTATTACCACTTATGATGACTTGTATTCAACCATTTCATTACAAACCTATGAATTTCACTCAACCTTTATGTTGACCTTTTTAGCATGTTTATCTCAGGTAACTAAGTGGTTTAAGGTACGGAGTGGCATGGACTTGAAGACGTCCAAACTTGTTATCATTCAAACTTTATGTTTTCAATGTATTTTGGGACCTCCTTTTGTAAAACTCTGATATGATATTGAATGATAACTGAATTTTCCAAAACGTCTCTTTTGAGTCGTTTTCTATGATTATGACTGTTGATTCATGAAGTAATACCCCAATTTAGCTTCTGCTGCTATATGAATTATCGGGGTCTTATAGGGTTATATGTTGTAGTTGTTGGAGGAGATGATATATGATGAGCAGCCTTATCCAGAAACATTTCCTGCAAAACAAGGTTAGTTTCTTGAACATCTACATGTGTACCAAATGGTACTTCAGATGCACCTGATATATAGCTTGTTACCTTATGATTTCCCTCTGGGTTAGCCACCGCCGAGGTTATGTGAGCATCATTATACATTGGATTGCTCATCAAATCCGTCAATTCATTTACAAGTGGTTCATTAAATAGGTTTTGAATGTACTCCAAAGATGAACTAGTAATTGTGGGACTAAGGTATGTAGATTTGAGTGGTTATGTGGACTTGGTATACATGAATACTCCAAATCCTACAGCATCATCATCTCCTTTTGGATCATCATTAGATAAATCCATATTAGAATTGTCAGAATCATTAGTTTCATCATTTTTTGCTTCATCAGTGTCTAAACATGAAGAATCTTGTGTTGCATCACTATTTATTGATGAGATGTCTTCAAACACATAGTATTTGTCGTGAGCAGCACTTGACCCTTTTCCTCTAACTGCTTGCTTTTCTTGCCTCAGACTCTCAAGTCTGCTTTCCTTGGGTCCTTTTCGTAAATCTAACATTGATTGAACAACTGGATCTTAAATTGCAGGACCTTTGAGTTTATGTCCCCACTCAGCATACGTGTCTTCAACATCTTATTCAATTTGTCTCTCAATTGTCAGTTGAGTCATAATATCCCGTTGTTAAAGTCGTTGTTCTTCGATATTGACCGATTTAGCAAGTTCAACTGCTACATTTATTATGGAACAAGATTGTCAGCAAATGTTATTGACCTTTGCTTTCTTGGAACATCATTTTTATTGAAGGCATTGAGGACATTCACCTCATGATTATCAGAACGCGTATACCCTTTACCTCTTCTAATTTATTCAGGAGACATATGTTGCTCGTCTGGCTCCTAAGCAGCTTTACCTTTTTTTACTTTCAGTCTTCTTTTATTTGTAGTACTTGTATCTTGTTTACTTCTTGATTGCATCATTGATCATTGTATCTTGTATCTCCATATCGAATTTGAATTAACCATCTATAGTGTTGATTAGCTTGGTAAGAGGTTAGTCTTGACCTTCACTATGCAATTCAGCATTAGATCTTCAAGGAATATTCTTATTGCAAGATAGAAAGTAGTCAATGATAAGCTTGGTGAAGCGGGTATAAATCAGCTTAGACACCTTAGATGGCCTTGAAGTTCTATCTACTGCTTGCCATTTGAATTCGTCCCAAATCAATACTGCATAATCTAAATTAGCCGAGTGAATAATACCCCAAAGTATTTGAAGTATTGGAAGTCTAGCAGTATCCCAGCTTGAGTTTTTCAGGAAAGATTCCTGTTGAGAACATTCAAAATAGCTCTCCATGGTTAACGAAGTCTTGTGATAACAAAGGTTGAAACTGAAGTCATCTTTTCTTTAGGTTCTTCATCATATCCAAGTGTCTTGATAAAATAGAGAATTTGATTTTCTATGGGAGGTTTGGTATAATGTTTGTTGGAAACTGATGGAGGCATTTATAAAACAGTTTGGAGTAGTCTGGCAGTGAGAGTGAAATTTTATGTGTCAAGTTAAAAGTTGAATGTGTAGGTGTTTTAGTTGTGAGTGATGGTTCTCCAGAACTGATGTAAGTATATGACAGGCACAGTGGCAGTTAAGGAAACCGATTCATATAGCTTGTGGTGTTCAGAATTCCAACAATAAGTCTCAGCAATGTACCCGTGATGTTTGAATCTGAAGCGACACCCTGGTTGTTCTTTTTTATCGTAAGTCTGTTAGCAATTAGAACCAGCTGCTCTTCAGAAACAATTGCTGCTTGTGGATTTGCTCTTGACATGTTAGATTTTGAGAATAAGATTTAAAGTTGATTAATTTTACATGAATACAATCTTAAACACATTTATTTCAATTTATGTTTTGTATGAACAACCATTTCTTTTTGTTCATACTTATGTCATTTTTCTTTCTCATGTGCCTTTTTTCTTGCTTTTTCGGACACAAGACGTATGCTCTTTTCTATTCACATATGATTTTATCTCTCGTTCTGTTTTTGTTTATCCTTACTTAAGATTAAGTTCTAAGATATTATTTCTATGAAATAAAAGAAGGAAGAATGAACGAGAATTTTTTAATGTTCTCATGCACAAAAATGTTCATCTTAACCAATATTTAGAGAAATAGCATCAATTGTGTGTGATAAGAACTTTTCAGAAACAATTGATTCGCATGAGAATGAGTTTTCCTTTTAGTATACTGACCTTGAGTCCCGAAGATACACTGATTTGCTAAAGGGATACATAATCGGCTTTTAGGTGACAACTAGCCCTATTAGCCATCCTGATTTATTAGCAACTCTTAATCAAATTATTTCAAAGTATACTCAAAAGAACTTTTTGTCTTGATAATTATCATTTTGCAAGTCTTTGTGTTATTTAGAATTAATAGAAAATGATATGTAAAAATCTATAGCAATAAAGTTTATAAAATCTGCACACATCATTACTATTATTTTTGGAAAAATATCTCATATGAGATTAAGTGCCTCGAAAATACCACATGTAGTACAAGTACTAGTATAGTAATCCTCTTCACTAGTAGGCGAAATCCGAATATTAACACATGAGTATTAAAGATAATACCCTAGTGCACTGTGGTGAAATTTACGAGAGATATATCCAAATATAACACATTTAAATGAGAAAGATAGTTTATATCTAAGTACTCTTATATCTAGGACGGATGCTCACTAAGCCGCTAACAACAATTTTTTAATACTCTCAAATACATTCAACCCAAACGATGCTAACAATGTAAGAGAATACCCTAGGCCGGATGCAACCGAGATCGCTGGCGCGTCTTTCGATATAGAAATACTTGTTAAACTACTTTTGACATTTTCATAAATAATAGATAGAACTTGTATTCAATCATGTGAAAGCATAATTAATTTCATATCAAAAGAACTTTTTAAGCACAAGATTAAGAAAGTCAAAGTTGGTCAACGATCAACAATCAACGATCAATGAAAAAGTCAAAGTCAACAGACATGGTCAAACTAAGTCAGCGATCTAATCATCTAATTCCAAGGTTCATGAGATTAAATTTACGAGGTACGTGATAATCGTATAAAGTTTACACAAATATATACCCGTATTATACTCATTTTAATAATCCGTTCATTTTTTGTGATTTTAAAAACATTAACACTTTAGAAAAGTAATTAAGTTTTATACAAATTTTATTTTTGAACTCTTTGAATTATTTTAAACCCTTGCCTTTTTGATATTTGAAATTTGAATCTTATTAAAATGTTTGAAAGTTTAAATGGTTTGGTCCAGGTTCAAAAAGACAAGTTAAAGGGTTGGTCAACAAGAGGTCACGGGTCAATGGTGGTTCGGCCAATGGAGGTTCAGTGAACCCTCACTAAGGTTCGGTGAACCTAGTGGTTCAGTGGACTGAGTGTTGGGGAACCCGTAAGTTTCGGTTGAACCTTTAAAGAATCGGTGACCTGCAAGTTTTGGTGAACCCTTGTCAGATTTGGTGAACTAGCAAGGTTCGGTTGAACCTTTTATGATTCGGTGAACCATCATGGTTTGGTGGGACCTTTTTGTGACATGTTCGCCTGGATTTTGAACCCTTTATGGTTCGGTTATGCAAGGTTCGGTGGAGCCAAACAAATAAGCAAGAACCATCTTCACAAACATTTTCACAAACACCTTGAGTACACAATCAAGACACAAACATATGTTACATTTTACACATCCAAACGCACCCTAATGAACAAATATGGGGCGAATCTTGCTCAAAACACTCCAAGATCAAAACTTTATCAATCAAGATATTTATTTAGTGATCCCAAAGCATTTCTAGACATGTAAAAGTGATAACAGCACGAACACAAACAATCTTGATTAATCCTTATTATTTTCGTGTATCTGTAAGCTTAAGAACATTCAAATCAATTTAAAATTCAACCTTTTTTATTCAAAAATGATTAACTAACATCCCTAAGTGCATACACATGATCATTACACACAAACAAACAATCAAGAATATGAACTCCCCTATTTCGGCTAGAACACGAACCAAAAAACCCTTAAAACTCAACCAAATCAATGAATTATTTAAAAATGAATTGGCACTAGTTATGTTACATCATAATCAACAAAAGCCGTAAGGTAATTACAATATTGTGTAAATTGCAAAAATGGTCCTTGTGGTTTGGTCGAATTGCAGATTTGGTCCGTCGAGTTTTGAAATTGCAAAAATGGTTCGTATTTTGAAGGTTTGGTTTCTCTTTTGGTCCTTGGTCGACCTGAAATGACTAAAATACCCCTTTTTGAGGAGTATTTTAGTCCTTTTTGAGGGGTATTTTAGTCATTTTAGTTCGACCAAGGACCAAAAGTGAAACCAAACCTTCAAAATACAGACCATTTTTGCAATTTTGAAACTCGACGGACCAAATCTGTAATTTGGCCAAACCAAAAGGACCATTTTTGCAACAAGTACTTTCAATTTTGATGAACCCTAACTCTTAATCAATGATTTTTCAAGCTAGGTGAAGAAGTGAAGTAATTCCTTTTGAAAATGTTACAAGAATATGATTATAAACAACTTTTCTTCTTTACCTTTTGATTGAAAATTGTTTCTTGTTGGTGTTGGTGGTTCGGCTGAAACTCAAGAACAAGAGGGAGAAGAGAAAAACATTTTGTGAAGTAAGTGCGAAGTGAGGGGTGGGTCGGTTGGGGTAATGGGTATATAGCACAAGTTTAGTATTTTGGCAATAGTAGTCCTTAGAGTTTAGATTTCTGGTAAACTAAGCCTAAAATTTACTAAACACTCCTAACTTCTTAATATGAAATTGTTTTGCATTTTAGGTCCTTAGATGGTAAACTTATAAAAGGTTACACTTAATATTCAAAAGTTTATATCTATTTTGCAAAACAAGTCCCGGAGTTAATCTTGTTAACTCCACATCAAATAATAACCCGTTAAGAGTTTTAACACTTTCCTCGATTATTTTTCTTTAACACTTTTTGAAAAATTATTTCTTTGAAAGCACGTTCTCCCCCTCAAACAAAGACCCATTTTCTATTTAAAAAGCTGTAGAATTTGTTTGAGTGGCCGAATTCCCTTAATTGTTTTTCTTGATGATGAAGTTTATTCTAATTATTTCTTTTTGAACATTTTTGAAAATTTTCTGGTTAAAGCTCGTTCTCCACCTCGAATAAAGACCCGTAGTCTATTTAAATATTTTTTAGATTTGTTCGAGCGTTCAAAATTTCTTGAAAAACTTTGTCCATAAATGACAAAATAGATTCTGAATTAATTTCCAGCATTTAAAAATTGATTAGCCATCTCTTGAGTTTCAAAACTTGGAATGTTTTGATTAATAAACTCAAGACCGAAAATATTTATCTTTTCATTGTAAATGATAAATGCACTAAGGCATACATATTCCTTTTCTTTGAGGAGCGGGTTGTTATCTGATATTTAATAACAAACCATAAGAAAATTTTAGAAGAAATGTTTTAAAATGTTTAAACTTTCAGTCGAACCTTATCTACAATATTGTGCCATTATTGAATGACATTTCTAATATCATAGATATTATCGATTCTGAAATACATGTCGAGAAGATTATTTTTGGTTTTTGAAATTTTCGGAATATGTATTATTCTTTTTGGGTTTATATTTTTATATTTTGATTTTGAAAAATGAAATTCTTTTTGTTGTTTTTCTTTTTAGAAACTATTTTACATATAATACATGTAATACATGAAGTAGAAATCAGAATTACTCTTCGTCTGACTCTATAAGATGTTTCAGCTCTTCAGGCGTAATGCTTTGCATGCCTACCTAAGCATTTGATCAGAAATTTGAAGCGGTCTCTCACGAGTGCTTTAGTGAATATATCCGCCAGCTGATAGTAGTCTTGCACAAAGTATATTCCATTAATCGTATCTCAACTTGTTTACGTCGATTAAAATGGTATCTGACTGCATATGTTTCATCTGTGGAGTGTTGCACGGTGTTCAAGAGAAGAAGGCTAATTGGCGCTCTTTGAGTTGGCGTACAATGGAATCTTGTTTAGTCAAATCTGTTTGTAATGTTAATTTGAACGCATCCATAGGATCTATGCACAAAAATCGAAGAGGGAAGACATATCAGCTTCTTCTGTTGTGTATATTGCATTACATTTTGTTTTTAATAGACCAGCTAACTAGCTTTCACCATAGATTTTTTACACTACCGCATGTACTCTGTTTCTAGAGTCTTGGCAACCTGCATGGTCAGTATCTGCAAAAGTCGTTAGATCAAATTCAGTGTCCTTCGGATACCAAAGTCCTATATTAATGGTTCCTTTAAGGTATCCAAACACCCGTTTAACCGTAGTAAGGTGCTTTTCGGTAGGCTTTCCCTGATACCGGGCACATATGCAGACAAGAAACACTAAATAAGGACGACTTGCTGTGAGGTACATTAGGGAGCCAACCATACTTCGATAACAAGTAGGGTCTACTGGCGTCCCGTTTGGATCCTCATCAAGTTTTGACCTTTCCACCATGGGAATGTCAATAGCATCACATTAGTCTAAACCATATATCTTTAGCATCTCAAGAGCATATTTAGATTGGTTAATAAAAATACCTCTAGGATCTTGTGAAATTTGAAGTCCTAAAAAGAATGATATTTTTCCTATTTTTGACATCTTAAAATGTATGCTCAATTGATTTGCAAATTTATCATAGAAACTAGGATTTGTAGAGGCAAATATGATATCATCGACGTAGATTTATACCCATATTATGTGCTATCCTTCTTTCCGTATGAACAATGTCAAATCAATTGCACCTTTGATGAATTGTTAAGATAACAAGAACTTGGACAACAAGTCATGCCAAGCCCTTGGAGCTTGTTTCAGCGCATACAATGCCTTTTGTAGTTGAAAAACATGTGTTGGATGATCTACTAACGTATACTTCTTCTTTAAGAATACCATTGAGAAAAGCAGTCTTCACATCCATCTAAAACACTATCATATTCTTGTGTGCAACATAGGTGATGAAGATGCGAATGGCCTCGATACGCGCAACCGGTGCAAATGATTCTTCAAAGTCAATCCCATCTTCCTGATGATAACCTTTAGCAACTAATCGGGCCTATTTCTTTAGCACCCTGCCATATTCATTAAGTTTTACTTTGAAGATCCACTTTAAGTTGATGAGCATAACATTGGATGGTCTTTGTACTAGTTCCCACACTTCAAGTCTTTTAAACTCATGAATTTCATCTTGCATGGCTTCAATCCAGCAAGATTCCTTCATGGCTTCTTAATAGTTCTTGGGTTCGACTTTTGTTAAGAAATCATGAAAATAGCACCATAAGGCATCGGTAAGTCTTGTTGAAACATGTTTAGATGGATTGCCGATGATTTTCACTAACGAATGATCCTTTGTCCATCTTCTGTTGTTGATATGAGGTTGTTAGAAGGTATGCATGTTTGAAGTGTCTATAATCCTTGATGATGACTCAGCTGACCTGGTTTTTAGAAGAGTAAATGGATTTGTAAAGGTGTCACTGTCAAACTTGGCTTCTTCTTCTTCATTTAGTTCTTCAACATTGGTTGACTGAATTGGGGTTGTTGTTTCATTGTTTGGTGAAGTTTTTGGAGAGGGAGCATCTTGATCAATAGTAGTAGATGAAGAAGCTCTGGCTATATCTTGTGGGGTTAGAGTTGCAGCAGAAATAGTTGTAGATACAACACTTGGAGGTTTAAAGTATTCATCTAACATTGGTTGAAACAACAAATCCCAGTCATTCTAGTTGATGTTGAAGCAGCTTGGTTTTGCACGAGTCCTTAACTAATGTGTCCAAAAGTCAACCCTTAAAGTTTGGGTCTTAAACCGTGTTGTTTAAAAGCCTTGTGTAAGTTCATCAAATTGTACGTTAATTGTTTCCATTATCAGTCTGGTCCTTTTGTTGTAGATCTGGTAAGCCTTTTTGGATAGTGAATAACCAATGAAGATTCTAATGTCTGCTTTAGGCTTCAATTTACCAAGATCCTCACTATCGTTTGTTGGATATCATAATGCACCAAACACGTGAAGATACTTGAGTTTTGGTTTATGATCTTTGAGCAGTTAATATAGAGTTTTATTATAGCAGGGATGGATAAGGGATCAGCTTTGAGTATAACATATAGTAGCTACAGCTTCAGCCCATAGGAATAAAGGAGATTTGTAGAAAATAAGCATGGTCCTTGTAGCCTCTACCAACTTACTGTTATGCCTTTCAACTACGCCATTTTGTTGTGGAGTACGTGAGACAGATGTGTGATGGGTAATCCCAACATCTTCTGTATATGTTCTCAATGTCTGATTAATAAACTCTGTGCAGTTGTCAGTACGAAGATATCTTACTGTTGCTTTAAGACTGACTTGAGCTTGCTTCAAAAACTCGATCATAATCTCTAGAGCTTCATCTTTTGTTCTTAAAAACTTCACCCATGTAAACCAAGAATGATCGATAACAATCACAAGAATATATCTTTTCCCGTTTATACTTCCACCTGCATTGGTCAACACAGATCTATATGCAGCATTTGAAGTTTTTCATTCGTACTAGGTTCAGGTTTGTGTGGATAGGATTCTTTCTTTCTTTTACCCATTTGACACGCTGAACACAAGTGATCTTTAATATACTTCAATTTGGGCAAACCTTTGACAAGACCTTGTTTAGCAAGCTGAGTTATAGTACCGAAGTTTAAATGAGACAAATGACGGTGCCACAACCAAGATTTTGTCTTTGAGGCTTTGGAGAGGAGACAAATTAGAGAAGACTTCATCATTTTGTCCATTGAGATTGTATATAGGTTAGAACCACGAGATCCCGATAGTAGATAAACACCCTTCAAGTTACGTACAAAACAACTGTGTTTTCTGAATGCTACTTCGAGATCCGAGTCATAGAATTGCCCAACAGAGAACAAGTCATGACCAAGTCCTTCTATGTAGTAAACTCGTGAAATAAAATATTCCCAATTTGTAGATCTCCATAACCCATAATAGCTGCAAAATGGTCAATTCTGAATCGGATAGTACCAATAAACTTGGAAACAAAATTGATGAGCTTGTCATGGTGTCTAGTCATGTGTTTGGATCAACCGGATCTCAATCTCACAAAAAGAAAGAAACTATTTAACAAAAGTCTGGATCCACCAAACTATGATTAATTTTCATACGTTACACCTAAGGACTCCCAGTAATCTAATATTCCAGGATGATTGTTCTAGAATCACATATGTGGAAAACTAGAAGGGGGGGTTGAATAGTTTTCTTGGTTATTAGTTGCCTTTTAAAACTTGTTCAAACTTTTTGCGAAATGGTTAGGATTAGTATGATATTTGATTATGATCTAAGTGTATGCTCGGAAATGCAATAAAAGAGAAGAGTATAGAAGCATAACCGGGACTGAGGTATTTATCGGTTCGAGTCAACAAGGACACCTTCTTGCCTACTCCACGCCCGAGTCACCTACTCGAGAGTTTGTTAAACACTAGTCACCAATCTCCTTTCAACCGGCGGAGAAGCCTCACAACGTGGTTACACTTCTTGTACGATACAAAGATAATCACCGGATTCTTCACACGATAGAATCAATATCAACACTACTATACTTGGTATACAACTAACAATGATATTCACAGCTATAAACTACAGCAAGATGATCTTGAAGGAGTGATGGAGATCGAACACAAGGTACTTGTGACTTGGTCGTCTCGAACGCGTATTTGGCAATTTCTTCTTTGAAGGAAATTACCTACACAAGACTAAAGAAAGATATACAAGAAATAGAGAGAGAGATCAGATGATTAGAGAGTATTTTAGATGAGAAAGATGTGTGAAAACATGATAAATGGCTTGGTATTTATAGCCAAAAACTTTACTGTAGCCCGGTTCTTCCGGTGCTATTGAAGAAGGGCACCGGCAGCCAAAAGCAAGGGCACCGGCCTACAGTAACCAAATCCGAATTTTGATTTGCAAAATCTTGAGAGATCATGTGTAATCTTGTAAGATTTCCCTTGGATTTGCTGCATTTGATTAGGTCATGAATGATGTAATTAATCTAGAGTGTAAAAAAACATTTTGTGTATAAAATCATACACTTTTATTTTTTTTGTGACACTTTGTGTTTTTCTACAAGATTAAGTTTTTAGAGATAGTAAGAGATTTGAGAATGATGTTTTTACTATGTTTTGTCATTAATAAAACTTATTGCTAATCTAGGAAGATCGTGAGATAAGATCGTGAGATAATCATTTGCTACCGGTTTATTTGTATTAACAACTTAATTTCTTACAAAAGCAAAGTTGAGAGGATTGAATGGATGACCATAGTTATTGATGTGAGCTCTAATCAAAGAGTTCTTAGCAATGGAATATCTTATTCTTGTTTCTGCTTTAGGTGCTACAGCTGGAATACTTATGGTGTGGAGTTTATTCCTGAACGCACTATAGTGGCAGGAGAGGTTTTAGTGATTGGACATAGTTTTTCTTCCATGTTAAACATCATTCCTGTTGGTTTCCATCTAAGTCCTTGATGCGTATTGTCTTTTAAATATTATTTACCAAGTTTTAAATTTATAAAACTCGTTCTACCTTTACAAACGCACTAACGGGCGTGAGTAGTGTAGAGATGGTAAATCTGAGGTCGTCCCAAGAGCTAAGTGTTAATTAGTTTTAATTTGAAAGTGTCACATTTTGAAAGTAGTTTTAAGATTGTTTTTAAGATTAACAAGAAAGTAAATATGCGAAAAGTAAAAGAGATAGAAGTTATCAGGGAGAGAAGCGTGCTAGCCTAGCCATTTCATTACTACTGTTATAACTATGTTTTCCTGTGCAATGTTACACCATGGTTTCATTAGTGGTTTCTAAAGTCGACAGACCTGAATAGATATCTTTAGTCTGTCCTATAATTCTTGGGATCCTGAATCCCCTGAAAGTCATAAAGGTAGGCAACCAGGTCATAGTGATTAATCCTAACTATCCCAAGAACTAGTCTAATAGCCTGTACAGATTAATAACCCTCTCTGAAAGAATTCCTGTGCTTTTTAAGTATATTAAGTGATAGAGGTGGTAACGGGGTTAGTTCCTACACTAGGGTTAGAATAATCATCCTTTCCTAGTACCCTACTAATCCCATGTTCAAGTGGTAATCTAATAACAGGATTAACATGATCTAAACCACCCACAATACTACCAAAACCCAGGGTTACACGATAGTCAAAAGGATATCAAACGAAACCATGATCTAACAAAAAACAAATATTATAATGATAGTAAATTCATGACTAGGCCAGCACTTGAAGTGCTTAGCCGCTCATGGCAACAACAAAGCAAGAATTAATAAAGTTAATCATGGATGGAAAACTCATAATTCTTACAGAAGTTTTTTATGAACGATTAAATACAAAAGTAAGTTTAAGTGTGATCTCCCTTGGACTTCTTATTAAGTTCTTTGAGCTATAGAGGCCTTGATCACCTTTTGGATCGGTGTTGGAATAGTTGATATCGAATTTTCTAAATGAGGCCTCTATTTATAGATTTCGAATAGTTTATGGCGTAACCTTTTAGAGGTTTATGCCGTAAATTGCCGACGTGCACTTTCCATCTTGCAAGCTTAAAGGATGTTATGGCGTAATCAAGTGTCCATGTTACGTCGTAATGCTGACTCAGATAACTCATCCTTCCATATTAATAATGTTACGGCGTAAACCTTGCTGTGGTTACGCGGTAATCTCGCTGGGTGACGTGTCTTGCATTGAATAGGTTACGACGTAACACTATCGTAGGGGTTACACCGTAAAGTCTCGTAAGAATCTGTGTTTTCTTCAATTTTACGTCCTTTTCCCGTGTTTCTTGTCACATACTTGCATTTTACCTGAAAATAGCGAAATAACCGTAAAAGTATCGAATTCAAGTATTTATAAGACAATTGCAAGTATTTTTAGTGTACGTATTTTTAACGGAAAATTCACACTAAAAAGTATCAAATATTTGATGTTATTAAATATCCCCCATTTGATTTCTGCTTGCCCTCAAGTAGACTTGTTAGAATAGTTTATAAAAAGAGATTTTCTCTGATTTCACTCAAAGAATGAATCTATAAAAGACTTAAGCTAGAACCATCAAATCCGAACACCCACGAAAAAGATATCAACAATCACACAACTCTCCACAAGTAAATAAGTGTTCATTTTCGGGGTGATCGCTCATCTACACAGTCATAGCATGTATTCTATCATAAGCTTAAAAGAGTACAATAAATTTGCACTAGTTTAAAGTTAGGGTCTAAACAATTTTTAAAGGCAACATAGGTGACATAACATAGGTTTATTGGGTGATTTAAGGGTTAAGATAGACATGGGATACACATTTAATTGGTGTCAACATAAAAAAATAGTCATATATAATCTAAGGTACCTATAACCAGCTGCTGTCCATCTGTAGTTCAAGACTTCGAGTGCGAAAATCTAATCATATCATCATAATGGGTTAGCTAATAATGAGATCTTGCGGAGCGTGCTAACCCATTCTTCACTAGGTGGCTTATAGTTGCACCACCTTTATACATTGGATGGCTTATAGTTGCACCATCCCTATAATCACTAGGTGGCTTATAGTTGCACCACCTTTTTACTTAGTTGGTTTTATAACACGTAACCAACATCAGGAGTTAGATCACTAGGTGGCTTATAGTTGCATCACCTTTTTTTTATAATACTCCTGTACATTACATATCACATATCCCCCCACTTAAGATAAATAGTATCAAAAGTGATAATACCGGGGGGTCTTCCATGATCATAATAATATGTCCTCAAAGAAGGTGCCAATCTTCGAACCATTTTCCTGAACCATGGACTTGTGTAGCCAGAAATTTCAACACAAGGATTAATATAGACTACAGGGTTGGATAAGGCAAAATGGTGTAACGAAACATAGGTTAAAACATAGATTGGCTTAACAAGGGTGATCTAGGGGTATCTTGCACTAATGATGAGTGTAACAAAAAGGGTTTTTAACACGGGAGGTCGACAAGTCAGTGTAACAAGTCGATAAACACACACATATAGGCTTATTTGGGTGAATTCCTAAATGTTGCCTTCTCGAACCATCTATTCCTGCTAATCAATTAGGTCTCGAAATGATGTACATGTCAAGTTCTAAAGTCTACAATACTACCGGCACACTCAATATTTTGGTGGGTTTTGTATAATGAGATGAAAATGAAACATTAGGCTTAAACCTCACCAAGTAATAATAAAGGGTAATGTGCATTCGGCAAAGATTAATTCTAGTTTAGTAAGAAAAACATGTCAAAAATTTTAAAATCGACACCATTTTTCAAAGAAAACTAGAAAATCGAAGGCAAGAATAGGTCAAGTGATAATTCTACTCCCATACCCCCAGTTGTTTTGTACAATGTCCATATTGTACATTAAGGAAATGAAATAATCAAGAAGAGTAGAATTAGAATAAGAAACTCCCTTGAGCATTGCTTCTGAACATATGAAATGTAATAAGCCGGTGGAGAAATATAGAAAATCTTCATCGTGAGCAAAGCTCATTTTCCCCTGTGATCACTAAAACAAACTAATATCATAAAATCGTTCAAAGGTAAATATACAAGAAATACAAACCTAACTTAATTTCATAGGAATCACGGTTGCATTTAGCATATGCAACAAGCCTTTTAAACCAATTGGTAGCCTAAGTGGACGAGTGAAGTCTCATGAGGGTTTCCATAGAATATACCCACAAAGTTCATTTAGATATACAAGGTTTAGCAATATGTTAAAACTTAATTTTAAGGTTTTTCAGAAAGAGGTTACGGTGTAACTCCGGTGGTTACGCCGTAATCATGTGTTGTTTTAAAATTTTAGTTATTAAGTTTATGGCGTAACCATAATAAGGTTTACGTCGTAATTGAATAGGTTACGACGTAACCATATATGTTACGTTGTAACCGCTATTGATTCAGCAAATTTAACACATAATTACAGATCGAGTCGGTCTTGAAAGTTGACTCCTAGCTGTTGAACCTGCAAAATAAAGTAAAACATGCAAACCAACTAATATATGGAAAATGAAAGATAGGCATGGGGTGCCTCCCATGAAGCGCTTGTTTTTGTTTGAGTCACGAGCTTGACTCCACCCTTATTTGCCAAGTAATAGTGTGTTCCTCCCCTCACTCGAAATCAAATGTGAGCGAGAGTAGCAGTGACTACCATAAGGGTGTAAATTTGTCACTGGATAGGCACACGATAAGTTAGAACCATACCGCTGATGAGATTTCATTTCCCTTTTTGTCTTACCGGTCTTGTATGGTGATTGGCATACTTGGTGTAGTGATTTCCGAATGAAGGTCTCACAATCATATGTTTTGATGTCTGAGTGCTCCTGTACATATTTAACAGGGTTACCATTTACCTTTTCGGCGACCCTGGTAATATCAAAACACTCCTTCCCAGACTCATTCAATTGCTTGTCCAAAATAGGATTAGTAGCCGGTGCTACATAATCATCATTGGGTGGTGTGATGTGAACTGCCTGAGGGGTCAAAGGTTGCATTACACCATCATGTAGAGGAATATCATAATCCTGTTTCTCTTCCCTTACAAGTTTCTCCTTATCATGGACTGGTCCTAGTGGCATATATGGTTGCACTACAGGTTCAAGGTTGGGCAAAGTGTGTATGGTAGGTGTGAGAAATTGCCTAAGCCTTTCTACATCCTTGACTGTAACATCCCAACTGACATCCATGTCCCCTTCATCCTCCTAAGCCTTCATTTTATGAACATCTCCAGGATTTTCAATCATGCAAACAGTTTTGATAGTTCTGTAAGGGCTACCTATTTGTTCCTTCAAATGTCCTAGAAACGGAGTAGGTAGTAAGTCACGAGGAACTGGCTCCTTTATGTTTCCCTTACCCATTGTTGTTCTTTTTTCTTCGGTATTAGTGAGGACTGTTTAGGTTAATTGATAAGCTTTTCTTGCAGGTTCTTTGTCGTAGTTTTAAGTGCCCTTATGTTTGATTTTGTGTTTTCGATGGTCTTACTAGTCCATTCATCATCTGCAGCCTGTATTTTAATTGATTCTTCATAGAATTTGATGATGGTTTCCTCAAAGGATCTCATATACTTACTCTGCTCAACTACCTCGTCCTCTTTTTTGAGAGGACATTCCTTGGTAGGATGTGCCTCTTTGAAACTTTCTTGAATTTCATCAATTTTATCTGGGCTGTCGTTGATTTTTTCCTTAGTGGTTGTTTCATCATACCAATTATAGGAATGATCTGCCATGACTTGTATTGATTTAAGGGCTTGAGTTGGTGTCATTAGAGTAATGAACCATCTAGAGTCGAGCAGTTTTCGAGTAGAGATGTCTAATCCTGTGTAAAAGATTTGAACCTTCTGATGATTGTTTAGATCGTGTTGCGAGCATTTAATCAGCAGATCATTGTACCTTTCCCAAGCTTGATACAATGTCTAGTACATCTCTTGTTTGAAATTACAGATCTCTGCTAATTTCTTGGCAGTTTTAAAGGGTGAACAATATTTCCAGATGAACTCTTTCTCAAGAAGATCCCAAGTATTGATCACTCCTGCTGGAATTCTTTTTTTTCCACCTCAAGGCCCGCCCCTTGAGGGTAATAGGAAATACTCTAAGCATAACGGCATCGTGAGTGACGCCAGGAAAGTGGAAGAGATCTACAATCTCTAATACCCTCCGCACATGTTCGTGGGCATCTTCATCATCAGTACCTGAAATTATTTTACATCTTAATTCCCTCATAAAGTTGCTATTTATTTTGAATTCGACGTTATTGCCAACTTCGGGTATCACCACGCCCGGTCTAATGTCATCTCGAATCAAAGCCGGGTATTGTTCCATAGTGAGCATGCTGATATCTACATCATCTCCCATTTTTGAAAACTTACACAAAAAACTAGCAGAATATATTTACAAAAGAATACAATATATACAAAAATTCAAATTATTACTAATTTTTAGCTCCCCGGCAGCGGCGCCAAAAACTTGATGCGTATTTTCTTTTTAATATTATTTACCAAGTTTTAAATTTATAAAACTCGTTCTACCTTTACAAACGCACTAACGGGCAGAGAACCCTAGTCGTGAGTAGTGTAGAGATGGTAAATCCGAGGTCGTCCCAAGAGCTAAGTGTTAATTAGTTTTAATTAAAAGTGATAGAAGTTATTAGGGAGAGAAGCGTGCTAGCCTAGCCATTCCATTACTACCATTATAACTATGTTTTCCTGTGCAATGTTACACCATGGTTTTATTAGTGGTTTCTAAAGTCGACAGACCTAAATAAATATCTTTAGTCTGCCCTATAATTCTTGTGATCTCGAATCCTTCGAAAGTCACGAAGGTATGGCAACCAGATCATAGTGATTAATCCTAACTATCCCAAGAACTAGTCTAATAACCTATACAGATTATTAACCCTCTTTGAAAGAGTTCTTGTGCTTTTTAAGTATATTAGAGTGAAAGTGGCGGTAAAGGGGTTTAGTTTTCCTACACTAGGTTAGAATAATCATCCTTCTTAGTACCCTGCTAACCCTGTTCAAGTGGAATATAATAACAGGATTACATCTCTAAACCACCCAATACTACCAAAACCCATGGTTACACGATAGTCAAAAGGATATCCAACAAAACCATGATCTAACAAGAAACAAATTTTGATTTTCTCATTGTTAGGATAAGTTATCTTTATAGATAAACTTTCCTTTCTTTGAAGTTCGGGTTATGTACTGATTTGCATATAAGCCATTTAAAAAATTAGAAATGACATGCTTTGGAACTTTTAAACTCTTGCTCGAACTTCAGTTACACACCCGTGTCAATATTAATCGACATTTCTAGGTACGTAAATGTTATCAATTCCAAGAGACATGTCGAGAAGATTCTTTTTGGTATTTTTGATTTTCTAATTTTGTATTTGGTTTTATAAATTTTATATTTTTGTATTTTCTTTTTCAAAAATATTTGTTGTTCGATGTTTGATGAAATATCAAGCAGTCTCGTTTGCCAGAACCTCCAGTTCTGCTGAAGTCAAACATCTCATACCAATTCGACGAGATACTCAAACTAATCTTAAGGAAGAGCTTTCATAAATATATCAGCTAATTGGTATTCAGTTCTGACAAAGTACAATTCAATTATACTACGTTCAACCTGTTCCATGATAAAGTGGTAGCGGACATTGATGTGCTTGGTACGGGAGTGTTGCATAGGGTTGCATGAGATTGCTATGGCTGACTGAGAGTCATAGTACAATGGTATTTTGTTGTAATCAAATCCATAATCTTTAAGATGTGTCCTCATCCACATTACTTGAGCACAACTTGCAGATAATGCCACGTACTCTGCTTTTGCTGATGACATTGCAGTGCAGTCCTACTTCTTTCATCCAGCTGACTAGCTTATCACCTAAGAACTGTATTCCTACAGAAGTGCTTTTATGTGTATCAAGACATCCGACATGATCGACATCTAAAAAAGCTATTAGTTCGAAGCCAGAATCCTTCGAATACCAAAGTCCCATGTTGATGGTTCCCTTTTAGGTATCGGAAGATCCTTTTAACCTCTTTGAGGTGCTTTTTTGTTGGTCTTTCTTGATAACGTGCACACTAGCATACTGTTTGCACTATGTCTGGTCTACTAGAAGTCAGATACATGAGTAAACAACTCAAGTATGCATCCAGTTTAGGTTTAACAGCCAATGGTGTACCAATGGTGTCACATTTATCCATACCATGCTTTTTGAGTATCTCTAAAGCGTACTTGGTGATAACGCTCCAAATATACATAAAATATCCTTCGAAAATACATGAAATATATATGTTAATGCATAAAATATTTCAAAGTTTGGTTGTTTGTTGTGCAATAATCGTTTCAGGACCAAAAATGAAGAAAAGGACTAAACGTGCAAAGATATTCCATTAAATGCACTAACGGTCATTATAAGAAGAATCTAGAAGAGAATCTAATGAAGAACTAATAAACGAGGCTAAAGTGCGGCGCACAATTCTTATTGTGCGGCGTACTTCATTGCGGAGTAAATGCAATTTAATTATCACCAAGTACGACGCACAATTTTTATTATGTGGCGCACTTCTCCTATAGTTACTTAAAAATCATTATGATTGCCATTATTAGGCAACCTTTGGCTTGCCACTTTTCCCAATTGAAGCCTCAAGTTTGTGTATAAATAGAGCTCAAAATTCAGGGTTATGAGCATCCAATTCAACACTTCTCAATCTCAATTCATCTCATCTTAGATCTAGAATAGTTAGGAAGAAGTTCTAGTGGAATTGTTGAAGAATCACCGTGTTCTTCATCACATTCCGGGTTATAATCGAAGGAAGATACTATTTGATCTCAGAAGTTGTGCTAAGAAGTTGTTATAGTCATTATAGTTGAATTTACAAGTTGTTATAATATCCGTTCGAAAGAAGATTCTTGTAAGCAGTGCACTATTTGCTATTGAATTTGGTATAATCACGTTTCTCTACTTTTATATTATTCTGAATTGATCATGCTTGTTATGTGTTTTGAGTTGATGAATATGGAGTAGTTTAACATGTTTGTTTGGGGATTATGAGGAAACTATCGATCTAACTTGGATAAACTAATGGATTTGGAAATAATTAATATGAACTTGATGTTTTTACACTCGGATCTCTTAATCATCATTTGATCATCATACTAGTCCGGATATAGATCGAAAGACTCCGACTATATGCTTGATTTCCAAGTTGTTTGTCTTTGATAACTAGATATTAGCCTTGTGAGGATTGGCTAATAAAATGATCATTAACCGAGGATAAAAATGTTTAATGCTTAACCTCATGTCTAACAAACTTGGTTAAGAAAGTTCATATTCCTATTTTCTAAACATGAATCGAACTTAAAGCATTTTTGTAATCAAAAGTAAAGGCTGAAAGGATTTTTAATTATAATAAATAGACAATCGTTTTAGTAAACCAACCGTTTCTTTAATCGATTATACTTTAATTCTTAAACCCATTATCCATCCAAGTTTATCTTTATTTGTTCTCATCCCCTAAAACAAACATCATTATATATCTTGTATTTGAATCATTATCTTTAGATCGTGACAGTCTATTAGATAACCCTTTTCGTAATATAATCGACCATTTTCTAAGAATAACCAATCCTGTGGAACGACATGGTCTTACCCTAAACCTATACTATAAACGGGGGTTTATACTTTACCCGTATGTTAGTTGAAAATCGGTTAAAACTAGAATTATAAATTTAAAGCTTTTGTAACACATCAAAGTTTTTGGCGCCGCTGCCGGGGATTGATTTCATTCTTGAATTAGTCATTATTATATTACAAACTAAAATTTTCAAAATCGTCGTAGAGTTTTCTGGCAAACTGAACCAATTTTTCACAGAAAGTGCGCCGAACATAACCATTATGCGTTGGTTTTTCTGTAAATTACAAAAGTACGCCGTACTTTTACCAAGTACGCCGCACTTTTTGCCCCTGTCACAAACAGAACCAGTTTTTCAAAGGAAAAAAACAACATCAAAACCAAAAACCCCAAACCCATAAACTATAAATTGACCATTTGAAAATGTGGAATTTATTCATTGTGTTTATAATTGTCAAAATCTTATATTATAGCATCTTGTGCATTAAAATGAGAAAAATCAAAAAGATCTATTTGATAGCTTGCTTGTTTAAAATTCTAAATGCCTACACATGTCTCTTAATTGCTAAATGTTGCTTATTTGACGTTGACCTCATGCAAAATAAAAACTTCAAAAGAATTAAAGAATTTTATATAATGATAAATGTGCTTAAAAACTTGATAATTGCTATGTTTAATAGATATTTAGGAAATAATAAAAATAATAAACATAAAAATGCTAAAATTAAAAATTTTAAAATTCTTAAAACTCAGAAAGTACGCCGCACTTTTTATAAAGTGCGCCGCACTATCCTGGCTAAAACCAAACAGAATGCTTGTTTCTTTATTTTTGAACAAGAATTACTTGAACTAAAAAATGTTATATGTTTATTGATAATATGTAAATGTAAAAAGGTATTATTATTTTTTTTAACTAACCCACTAATGGTTGTTTTAATGTTGTTTTATTCTATAAGAGTTATGGATCCCAATTCGAGTCTTGGAAAAATTTGCTTAGGAGAAAACATTGTTGACATTTCGAGTGACAAGGTTGAAGGATCTGGAGACTGGAATTCTCCAGAATTTCGGTAACCTTAGTCAACTCAAAAATAATCATAATATGGTTGAAATTGAAACGTTTACTCATAATAAACACATTAGAGAAGTTTCGAGAAAAATTATATTTTTCGTCTTTTAGTGAATTTATTAAATAAATAAAATAATTAAATAATATTTTATTATTCAAAATCAAAAATCATGTTTTAGGAAAATTTCTTAGTATAAACTTTTTACGAAATTTCGACATGACCCGTACGCTCATACAACGTTTTTCAAAGTTTCAAACCTTATTTTCAACACTTTTCACCAATTCGGCACTTTTTGACAAAATTCCAAAATCTCAATCTTTAACGTGTACTAAAACATTTTTCCTAAAATCTTGTTCAAATCACTTCGCAAATACATTTCACTTTCAAAAAGTCCACCAAAACTCTTATAATGACTAAATATCGTTTATTGGGCTTTAAGGGCCCAACAAGGGTACATTAGGATATTTATAAATCCAAAATACGATCCAAGTCCAATACCAAGGTCCATTTACATACATAAGATTATACCAATAAGTAGAAAATAATCCGGACCACAATAAGCTCTCCCATTAAGCCACTGCTTAAATAGACTTATTGGGTTGTGAGCTCATAAGCTCCAAAATACGTATTTTAAGCTTGAAAATAAGCTAATAAGCTACGTATCACATTTGGTTACTACCATAAGCCTGAAAATAGTCCACAAACATACGCCATAACAAAAAAATAGTCAAAATCAAAATAGTCCACAAACATATGCCATAACACAAAAATAGTCAAAATCACTTTCCTAGTGATTTTGGGAAACTTTCGTGGCATATAAGCCCAAAATAAGCCAAGAAATAGCTTAAAAATAAGCCCGAATAAGCTATACAAGCTACTATCTAAAATAAGCTATCTAGCAACATATATTATTCAACCATCACGACCACAACATCAAAACTACAAAAACCCCCTTTTCTTTTTCTATAACCCACGAACCAAACACAACCTTTTTTATTCGTTTCACTTCCAAAAATCGATTTTCATAATGATCAACTTGTATAACTAACATCTATGCATCAAAATACACCAAAAGGACAAATGAAATATAAATTTGAAAACTTACAATAAAATCTTCAAAAATGTATATTTCGACACAAACCACCCAAACGTTGTTTAAATGAACATCCAAATACTCGTATCAACCCGGAATATCACGTTCTCGATCAAAGTTGGAATTTTTATGGTGGATTGTTGTTGGTAGGTGGTTGACGTAGCAAGCACACACACTTTTTTTGAAAATAGATAATGAATGAAAAAGGTTTCTAGTGGAAGAATATATTTGTACACCCTTGGGACACATTAGCTAAAATTAAGCCAACTTGTCCCCTTAATCACCCATGACCGGCTATGGCATCCAAGGAGGCCTCAGGTCTTTCTTTTCGTGTTGGGATCACTTAAATACTCGTAAAACTCAACCGTAAAATTTACCCCAAAGTTATTTAGCATTTTTATTCACTTTAAAAATACATTTCCATTAACCTAAAGTATTCACACGACATATTTTCACTTTACACCCTTCAAAACTCATTTGGACATTAACGGACGTGTCGAACTCGTTTTTTTGGCATTTCTCAAAATTTACGGGTCAAACCACTCGAAATACATATAACACAATAATACCTTTCAAAAGGGATTATTAATCACAATAAACCATAATTCATCATAATACTCATAAAATCACCACAATTCTCATAAAAGTCAAATTGTCAAAGGACTATAAATGAAATATTCAGAATGCAAAAAGGGCAAAGGTTACAATACGGCGTATCCGCTCCATACCATACGTTGTGTAACACCCCCAAAAATGTGTCGCAGCGGAAATATGTCAGGGAGCGTTACTTCATAATACAATAGCACAAGATA
>BQNB010033754.1:28296-42944 GCA_026074375.1 Tanacetum coccineum | reverse complement strand
AATTGTATTTAATGAAAACTAAATGCATATCCTCCCCTATATAAAACAAGCTTGCCTTGAATTAGAACTCCTCCCAAAACTCTATAAAACTACATGTGGCAAATAAACCCATCCAATGGTCCTGGTTAATCTACCTTTAAAAAAGAAACATAAAACATACCACCCTTAGAAACAATATTCCCCAAATCAATGATTGCATCTAATAAAAACCTAATTCATTATCCCTGACAGCAATAATCATGACTCACCTAAAAATTGTTTGTGTTTGTGATTTTGTATTTGTTTTAATAGTTTGTGTATGTAATCGAAAAATCAATTATCAATACCTATTTGTTCTTCAGCCGTCGGTAACAAATCAACCCCCGATTAGAATTATCACAAAATCATCCCTGGGGTTTTTATCGTTACTCTGTTTTAACACACTGAATACATCAGTAAGCTTTATAAATTTCTAATTTTGTTTTTTAGATCGATTATATGCTGTTAAAATTTATTATATGTGCTTGATTATACGTTTGGATATGTGTTTTGATATTTCAAGATTCAATTTTGTATACGTTTATTTTTGCTTTGAATGATTTTATATTTCTTATGATTCGGTATAAAATGGGACAAATATTAACGGCAATAGAAGAGTTATTGCAAGGGCTACATGTTAGTGGCACCCACATTTATGTAGTTACATGTCAGGTATTCGATGGAATACTCAAGTTAATTTTATATGGTTGCTTTTGTGTTTTTAAGATATATGTTTAATTATGTGCATTTCGTTGCGAAACATACTCAAGTGCAGACATATGTTTTTCTTAAAAAATTATTAAAAGTCTATGGAACAAAGTGAACATATAAGTGTATCTTTAATTGTTTTCAGTTACTTCCTGATGATGTAACATAGCATAAATTAAATGTAATTTATAGGTTTCTTTGACATTTGATGTGTACAGGGGTCAAGTGATAGATTGCACAAGGTCCTGGGGTTTGTAAGAACTGTAAAGATAAGGCCATACTCTTAAAGGATTTAGAAGTTGATTGAGTCATCGACTACATAGAAGAATCAATAAAAAATGCATACACATGTTTAAACATTCTAATGAGCAGTTTCTTAAGAAGGAATTTCCAAAGGGCGTTGATATCTGTTAACATATGCATTAGATATTGTAACTCTCTTAACAAGACTTGGGTGTGTTTTGCACGGTATATTGAAAAGCTTAAATTGACAATGTAACCTAATAAGGCTCTAGTTTGCATTGTAAAACCTCAGACACTTTTTAGCCCATGAAGGTTCTGTGCCTTATTCACTTATTCAGTTTTCCTATAAATGCAGTTATATTGTACTTTGATATCATATGTATTGCCTAAAAATAAAATGTGAGGTTCCATTTTTTAGGAATTAAAATCCAATAGGTTTGGCCTCAAAACTGGAAGCATTTTTTTGTTAGGGATAGTAACAATGTTGAGTTCTATTAGGAGCATGGTATGTTCAGTAGAATTCCTCGGCGGTTTCTTCAAGCAAGAATGTATCATTTGTTTATTACACGTGTATGACATTGAACATCTTCCCACTGCTAATATATAGTATGTACATCATTTTGTAATCAGGTTAAAAAAGGAGACTACGGAGGTGAAGAAAAAATGAGGTGGAGTTACGAAGTTAAGTAATATTTCTCCACAAGGTCATAAATTTACAAAGGTACCTGAATTAGCCATGGCATAGGTATTAATAGTACTAATTTATGTTTTTTTTTAATTTTGATTTCTGTATACATACTTTAACCAATACCACCTTATTTCTAGGTTGTCAAACAACTTTGGAGCTATAATCGTGAACATGATTTGCAAGATCCAGCCAATAGAAGGAACATATGTTGTGATGGACCATTTCATGAACCCTTTGATGTGGATACTATGGACATGTTCCAAATGAATAAGGCTCTCGCAAAGCATATACGGCCATTAAATTTTGATAGTGGTACTACCTCCTTTTTTTCCTCTAGGAGCTTATGATACTGAAGTCAATGCAGTGCTGCAAGATGCTCCATTGGATGAGAGGGAAAATCTAGGTCATCACGTTACGTTTCAGACCGATGTACAATATATCCCTCCCGATAATAGAGTTGATGACGAGGTAGGTTACTCATCGTTATAAAAGTATTATCTGTGTGCACTTGAAAGAATGATTGACTAAAAATATTACTTTACATTGTTAATGCAAGAGCTTGCTTATTCGGCTGTTGGAAACAGTACAAGTTTGCTTTCTTATGTTTATTTCCACTTTCGCTTTATCTATAAATACACCATGTCATTAGATTGAGTAAACGTGTGCCTTTGGAGTTGAATGATCACGTTGAATGAACTGCCTCTAACAACAAGGCTTCAGGATTGTTTGCATATTTGGTAATCTCAGCCTTCACCTTTTGATATTGGCACGTTTTCAATAAAAAATACTCCGTATGTAAAAGACCACAAAGATACAGTACAAGAGATAAAGTGGAAAAAGGTGCATGTTCGTTAACCTCCCAATCCTTGAAAGCTTGATTTTTTGTACAGTCAACAAGTAACTCGACCATTTAAGGAACATATGTCTTCAAGGCATCATAAGTAGGAAAACTTATGTTTATAACATACAGACCAATAGAAACGGCAGAGCTCTATAAAAAATAGGAAAACTTAAGTTTATAACATTGACAGGCTTATTTGAGGTTTTCTAAAAGAATAAGAACTTGTGAAATTACCCATGTGACTAGGTGTTGCTTCCCATGTGGTTGAGTGTTGTCGATGGCTTTACCAGTAATAAGCTTCAAAAGGACGATGCCAAAAGTATAGACATTATACTTGACAATTAATTTTTGAGTCATGACATACTCAGGAGCACAAAAATGGTATTTACCCATAACATGTGTAGATACATGAAGCCAAACCTATCCAAGGGCCTTATTCAATAATTTTTACCACATCTTTTTTATCATACAATTATTAAGGTAACATTGTATGAATATTTTACTTATGATAAATATTTTGATTGAGAAGCTAAATGCTACTGATATATCAAATTATCATTGGGTAATTGCGATTAATAGTTTATTATGCTACTCTTTTGTTTGATAAGTTGCATTTCGTAGAATGTTCCTGGAACTGCCTGTACATCATGCTGACACCTTATTAAGTATATTGTCTTTTCCACTCTATATAGACATTTTTATCATTTAATAGGGCTGGTATAAATGAAACCAAAACATAGGCTGCCTAGAAAGTTGTGTCATTTTTCGGTGGCCTCATTTACTTTATCAACTTTGTTATAATGAATAGCCATGACTTATGTTTAATAATCTGCAACTTGGAATTGTAAGTCAAGAGTTAAATCCCTTTTTTGCCCGAAGCAGTACTTCTAGCAATAATGTATAACAGGATTTAAATGGTATCCAAGTGTAATCAGTTAGACAAACTCGACGTCACTATGTTCTGAGATGCCAAATTTCGGTGTCTGACACGTTCTTGAGGTATGTTCTTGCATTGTGTTAAATAGTTATGTAATATTATCGAGTATATACCAACTATAAATTGTTCCGTTATATGTAACATAACTAATCATGGGATGCTTTTATAGCTTATTGTGTTATTAAGATATGACCAATGGTTGTTTAGATAGCTTACTCTCTTATTTTCGGTTGTTTAGAAACTCTATGTAATAATGATATAATTGCTTCATTAGGGCATGTTTGGATAGCTTATTACACAATCTAATTAACCTTGAATCGTGCCCATTAGGGGTTGTTTGTATAGCTTATTTCAACATCTATTTAACCTTTACATGTTGTTATTAGGGGATGTTTGGATACCTTATTTCAGCAGCTAAGTAACATAGACCTGTTGCTATTCGGGGCTGTTTGGATAGCTTATTTCAATAGCTAATTAATCTTTACCTGGTGTCATTAGGGTTGTTTGTGCAATAAAATGTCTACATTTTAGCTGAACCAATCATGACAAAAAATTGATTTACTTTATATAAGTTGGTCATTGACTATAAATACCAAATTGCATATGGCACTGTTCAAGTTTATTATATTTGATATACATTCTTGCTACATAGGTTAAGTATATGAAAATATGGGAAGCACACAAGACATTATGTCACTCTAAACCTCTTTCAAAAGCAATAAAAATGTTTAGTAAAGTGAAATGTTTAGTAAGGTGATGATAACCATAGTTTTTAATACTCTTTTTCCAGGAATTGTAATTACATAAGTCCAAATACATGTTTAACAAGAAGACGAGGAACTACTACAACATTCTCAAGATAACCAATGGTACATGCAACTTTTGTAGAGAGATGAGAAAGGACGTTAAATAGTATTCATCGAATATAAGTTTTCCCTTATTAATCAAGGTTATTTTAGGTTGATTGCGGATGATTTTCAAATGGCATACTACGTTTACTTTTTCCTTTTAATATGATATCATTTACGTTATTTATATTTAATCATTTTTGTACTATATTTTTATGTTTCATAATAAACCTTAAAGCTAGTCGCCCATCGGGAGGGCCTTGAAGCTAGTTCTGATATATAAAGAAATTTTGTGTTTAATAAATAGGACTTAATATGTGCTTAAGGGCACATGTTAGAAAACCCTTCAATAATATAGAACAAATAAGTTGAATAACACGTCATTTATCATTTATCAACCTACATTTGTACACTTTCCCATAATATCAATGTTTTTATTTTTCTGATTTAACTCATACACTAAATCAGAGAAAATATTATATACTATAAAATACAGTTTTTGCATTTAATGGGATGTATTAGTGATCCCGCAACCAAGTTATCTACTCATAAACTGTGTTTGATGTAATAGAAAGGGGATATCAAAAGTTTTTGGAGTTATAAGAATACAAATAAACGGGTGATTAAAAGCCCAAAGTTGTTGCAGATGGTTGAGTTACAAACCCAGCATCATTATAAATGAGATAGGAATTTATAAGACTAAACGTAATGGGAGGGTCGACCTAGGTCGGTCGTCCCATGTGGCAGTACACAGATGCCCCGCCCCCCACCCAATACTAGACCCAATGTAGACGCGTCCCCCCTAGACCTTTTGATTTGTTGGGTCGGTCACACGACCGAGTAAATGGGGAATATTTCCGTTTGATTTAAACCCCCAAAAATCCAAAATCTAGCCGTTTGATTTTATAAAAAAAATTACCCCCTTTTTTCCACTATAAATTCAACCTATTTTTACTCATTTTTCACACAATATTTCTTACAATTTATCCTACAAAACTCAAACAATGTCTAACAAAAACAAAACACCCAAATCCCGACGTCAACAAACCGTTCCAACAAATACCGACCCTAACTTTATGTTACACGGTCAATCCCCACCGGTTAATTTTACTCACGGCGGAATCCAATACTTTTCCCCACCAAATCCGTATTCGGTTCCTTGGTATACCCAACAAGCGCAAAATCAAATGTATCGTCCACAACGAGCATCACCGCCGCCAAGCCAATCTTCTCCGATCCCGGCTTTTAATCTTGACGATGACAATTTCGAACCTTTATGGGCTTCCGCTTCTCAACCGTTCCAACCCTATTCGGAAGGTCCATCCCAACCGGTTGAAGACGACTCTCCCGTCGAGGAAGTTGAGCCCGTGAAACCAAAAAGAAAATATACAAGAAGATCAAAACCTACCAAGAAGAATGACAAAGAGTTCGTCGAACCGTGGACCATTGAGGAGGAGATAGCTTTGTGTAAAGCTTGGGTAGCGAAGTCGGAGGATAGCGTCGAAGGAAATGGCAAAAAAGCGGCAGGGTTTTGGACGGAAGTAGCTGACCACTTTCACGAAGAAATGGGCGAAGACAAAAGAAGCTACGATTCTGTTAACTGCAAATGGAAAAATAGGATTCGTCCTAAGGTTAGTCAATTTTGTGAGATTTATAATAGTGTCCGAGATAGGCACCAAAGTGGGTCATGTGATAATACTGTCTATCAAGAAGCCGAGCTCGAGTATCGTACTATTTACAATGCTCCTTTTACATTGACTGAATGTTGGAAGATTGTGAAAGACCATCCTAAATGGAAAAAGGTTGAAATGCCAAAGTTTTATAAATCCAAAAAAACACGCAGCGGAATAATTAAAGATACAAATCAATGTTTTGAATCAAGTTTACTTTATTCATAAAACACTAATAAACTAACTAGTACATAGATGATTCATGACTCATCTATGACTATCTATTACTATTACATGACACACACTTTGATATTAGACGACTCTCATTGAGAGCTCTATATTTCTGGATGATTCAATACTACATACCTTAGACCTCCTTTTATAGTATAAGGAGTCAAGGTTTACATGAAAACTAATAAAGATAATAATGATAAAATTAATTATCTTTGACCAAATCTTGTTCTTGTTCTTATCTTTGACCAATTAATTATCTTTGACCAAATCTTGTTCTTGTTCTTATCTTTGACCAAATCATTATCTTTATCTTTGACCAAATCTGAGAGAATCTTTTAATTCTTATCTTTTGAAGACTTCTACAATGACGACTTTGGTCCTTCTTGTTTCCATCTTGTTTCATTCATTATTTTGTCTTTATCAACTCAAATATAATTCCTAACAAAGACCATCCTAAATGGAAAAAGGTTAAAATGCCAAAGTTTTATAAATCCAAAAAATTATCTTTCAAAAAAATCAGGGAAATTAAAAATACGCACAAGGAAATTCCGGATTCAACACACATTGGGTGAATCTAAACGATGAAGACAGCTGATTCAGTGGATGTAGGAAGCTCAGAGGTTCCTGCACCAATGGGCCGAGACCGGGCTAAGAAGAAAGGATCATCATCTGGTGCTCGTTCGGAAACTTCAATTGCAGGTGATCCTAGTCTTGTTGACGTGTTGCTTAGTAAATTCACAATGGCTGCAACGCCGTTTTTTACGCAGAGGAAGGAGTCCTCCTCTGAGTATTTACGAATTAAAGAACGTGAATTGGAACTGGAAGAACGGAAGCGCCAGGAGCAAGAAGAATTGGAGAGACTGAGGATTGCACAACATGAAAAAGAATTAGACCTACCACAAAAATGTTCGATTTCGCAACAACAAAAATTCGAGGAGGACCTCAAGTATTACAATGAAGATCATGAATCATTTAAATGACAGAGCGTTATTACGCGTTGTTTTTGAAGAAAAAAATCAAGGATCGTTGATTTAGACTACTAGTTTTAGTTTTATGTAAAAGAAGCTATGATTTGTATTTTTGTATTTTAATTTCAGTATTTGTATTTCGTATTTTAATTTCCGTATTTTTATTTCAGTATTTTTATTTGTAATGTTTAATTATTTATTAATGTAATGTTTTAAAAAAAATTGTTCGGTGTCATTTGCAGTCACCACTACGTGTGTTTGGTCCCTGTGTGGTCTAAGAGAGAGAAAGCTGAGTTGGCGCTGACGTGACGGTGTTCTCTGCGATCACCACTACATTCAGTCTAATGAATAAATCATTCCTTAAAAGTGCATAATTATTATATATAAAATATTAATGAGTTTATTAAAAATTTATACTTTTACTAAAAAATGGGTTTACAAAATATTTAGTTATCACTTTATTCCTTTGTCATGTAAATACAACTTTTTTAGAAACGACATGAATATTTAGGAGCTAACAAGGCGCTATAAAAGGTATTATTATCATGTAAAACACAAATACTGAAGTTCGATTCAATAATGAAATTTAGGGAAGTTAACAAATACTGTACGGTTTAGTCTTGGGTGCTGTTTGTTTAGTAAAAGGCTCTGAATTTGAATCTGATTCGTACATCTAAATCTGAATATGAGGTGTAAATGTCTGAATCTGAATGAAATAACATTGTTTGTTTTTTGTAAAATGAAATGTCTGAATGATATAAATATATAGCATTTTCATTCTTATGATAAATAAACGATTATAAACATTGAATAAAACAATTCAGTCATAAAATTAACACGACCTAGCAACGTAGAAAAAAGACATGTTAAAACAAAACTCTCAAGGACATTGTATCTCAATTTGATCTTGTAATTAGTCATATATTGTTGGTATGTTATATTTTTATGTTGTTAAACATCTTCACCATTTTTTAAACTATTACTATCAATTAGTTTACGATAATAAGATTATAAAAAAAAGTAAAATATCTTAGATTATATTTAACATTGTCATGTAACAATTAAAAAATTTTCAAAGGAAAAGAATTCAATCTAATGCTCAAAATACGCATGCCACTATTTGATTTTGGAAAATAGTTACTCCCTCCGTCTCAATTTACTTCTCCATGTTTGACTTTTTAAGTCTTTCTTTATCAACTTTGACCTTAAATAATTTTGTTTGTGTTATTTAGTATATGATGCAAAATATATGAATGTATTGAGTTTTAATGTATATTCCATTTGTATAATTTTCATCAAGTCTTATATAACACAAAAAAATTATTTAATGTCAAAGTTAATAAAGAAAGACCCACAAAGTCAAACAGGGACAAATAAATTAGGACAGATGGAGTATATATTATTATTGGTTGTAAAAATCGTGTGTTAAGTTTGAGCATTTTAATCATCATCATATTGTCATATTTAACATTTTTTATTTAGATAAAAAATAACGATGTGATTCTCTCTAAATGTATTATCAAAATAAAAAGACGAGAAAATATATAATATAAAATGGAAAAACAAACCAAAGAAAAAAAATTACACTAAAAAAATTACAAGAAAAAAGATTGAAGGAAAGAAAGAAGGTTAAAGCACATTAAGAGGTAGTAAGACATCCCCTTCACATCTTGTTGGGTAAAAGGTTTCAGCCTCTGATCGCCTTTTAACGAGAAAAAAAAACGCTCTTAAATGATCAAAATGTCTGACTGCGTCTGAATGAGTCAGATTAAGAGGTTGTTAAGAGACATATTTTAAAAAACAAACACCGCCTTACTAAGTTTTATACGAATAGTTAACGTTTGAGAACTGTTCATAAAAGTTTCTTCAACAAGTTGTTGGCTTTTCTGGCATAAAAACACTATACGAGAAATTAAACTTCAGAATAAAAAGAAAATGAATCGAAAAAGGTGGAAATCCATTACCTTCTTAAGTCACCATCATATGTTCTACACCTTTGCGAACAATTATCTGAATGCGCAAATGGTATAGATGGATATCTTTTTTTTTGAACGGCAAAAATTTATTAAACTAGCAAGGAGCTGGAAAACAATTTTTGGTAGAATAAACCATTGTAAGCAAAACTTTGGTAGAATAGGTTTATCTTAAATTTTTTGTGCTACAACAAGTATGGACTTTTCTTTTCAACATCTTCGAATGATTATTGAGTTACGGTTAAACTTAAGTATAAACAATTTATGTTTTTTTTTCTAACATAGCCATATGGTCATATGATTAGCTATGTTATCTTTAGCAAATCGTTAACTTCATAAATTTGTTTAGTTTTCTTGGGCATATAGATTTTTTATTTTAAACAATTTTTTACACAGCTATATCACACACTATCTCTCACAAATGCATCTGACAATACTCAAAACTGTAACATCTTAGTTGATAAGTAACTCGCATACCATTGAATTAAATACTTTAGATGAGTCAATCAATTCCAGTTTATCAAAATTATAAACTAAAATTTAAAAGAATGAAAATAAACTGACTACACATTATGTTTCTTGATTTTACGGTGGTTATAATTCATTAATTTATCAGTAAAAAGCTTACGTTTGATATTGTCAACTTGTTAGAGTAAACTTCAACACCTATTTCTCTGTTGCAAAACATTTACACGTCTTACATTTCATATTTTAATTGTGATCTATATTATTTTGATGTCTTAAGGGTGCGGATGTACGCGTATGCATTAATTACAAGTGAGTTGTAATTTAACTGCAAAGTTGGCATAAAGTAAGCAGTAATTCTCGCCATTTTAAGCATTCTTTTTTAACATGAAGCAAAGTAACCAAAAATCTTCAAGTTTCCATAAATATAATAGTACTTTACATGCTTTAATAAATCCTTTTTTTTAACGGCAAAGATGGAATATATAAAAAAAAGAGACTAGCAAGACGCTATAAACTTAAAAACCAATAGAGTCAACAAAATGATTACATAACATCAAAAAATGATAAAATCCCGAGACTTTAACTGCGAGAGAATCAAAAGGGATGAAAAACTTTTGACTTCGAAGGCCGACAGGATAGGTTTTCACTTCGGACAAATGAAAAACCCCCCCATCCCGGAGGGCACCGAGGCCACCCCGGATTTCCCTTTCGGGATGATTTGATGACCCTAACAAGTCCCGGAGAGAAGGATGAAAAGGAAGAACCATCCTCAAAACCCAGACGAAGATGCCAAACGAAAAAACTTGGCTGTACAGGTCGCCAACCCAGCGAACATGAACGCCAGCTTCAGGAAAAAACACAAAAGCAGCTTAACCATTGCCATTAGCGATGCTCGAAAAAGGGGTTACATTAGACAGTCTCATTCAAAGATAATTCATATGGTCCCTTTTGTGAAGCCACGAAAAATGAAGAGAACGCAACATAATCGAATAGTTCACTTGTCCTCAACGGTTGAGAGCTAAAACGTGACGATATTTCGGTAATCTCCAAAGCCACCAAAGAAACGAAGTAGTATAACATAGTAACCTGTGTTTTCTCTACTTCTAGAAGAATGCCAAGTGTTGATCCAATCATTGAAAGAATCCAAGGAAGAAGGCTTGAAAAAGGAGAATATCACCATTAAAAATGAGCTTTCACATATCGGTATAGCTAATGTCGCATTCGAGAAAAATGATTAGCAGTTTCAACATGGCATTTCATGAAGAAAAAGAGATGGTCGGTATATACATACCATCGCGAAGATCAGATTCAATCTTATGAGGGGAGTGGTCCAAGGAAAGCCTCCACATAAACACCATGGGTCCTTACGGGGATGATTTTATTCCCAAAGTAGTAGATGAGCAATAAGTGGGAATAATATTTGGTCAATCCTATACGGTATCCTTAACGGTAAAAGTACAATAGGACCGAGTCTCCAAGTTAAAGTATCTTAATTGACATCAATATTTAGTTGACCGATTTCATTTAACATATACAAATTAGGCAAGATTTCTTAATTCATAAAAGGTTCTAAACAAGGGCATTTTGGAAACTTCTTAGTTTACAAAGTGTACACTTTATAACATTGCGTGAGGACACGGCAATCCTTTAGTTTGGGGAATTTTGATATTTGCTTAATTGTATACTAATTTACCCGGGATTTTGCCAAATAAAAGCCAATAAAATGCCAAAAGAATAGAAAATGTGTGCTTTTGTGTCTAATTGTGCAGGAAAGGATTGAAAAGGCAAAAAGAAGCAAAAACGATCAAAAACCGACAAGGAACGAAAGAGACAAGAACAAGAGTGAAGAAACAGCCAAAGATCAAAGCCGGATCAACCCGACACAGTCAAAGAAAGAAACAAAGAAGTCAAAGGTCAAAATAAAGTCAAAGGGCCAAAGTTGTCAAGTGTTCAAAGATTAGAGGTTTATTTGGAAGATTAAAGATCAAGGGGCCAAAGTTGCAAAAGAGTTAAAAGTGCTTTATAAAGAAGAAAAGAGAAGTATACAAGCACAAGGGGTGAATTTGCAATTTCAGAAACTCCTTTAACACTACAAGTGGGCGGATAGAAGACAAGGACCAATTATGTCAATACTCCAAACATTCAAATAAACACCCCGGCTTTCTCGCAACTGTCTAACAGCTACAACAGCATTTCCCGCCAAAAATTCCCACAGCCCAATCCCGGTTTTTCCCACACCCCGCTCCCTTTTCTCTTATAAAACCTCTTCATACACCTTCACCAATCACAATAAAACATGTGGCAAGCCCTCATTGGCCAGGACACCTCACCAAACCCATCAAACGGCCACAATTCGACTTCAAAAGATCAAGGGCCAGGATTTAAAGGAATCCTCTAGAAATCTTTCCCTCTCTTCACCTCTCCTCTATAAATAGAAGGCTAGGACATCATTTTTCAGTTGTTAAATTTTTGTTTTAAACTTTTACCTTGTAATTTCCCGTTTTTTTTAAGCAATTCTCTTTTACTTCAAGCAATTAAGCTTTTAAGCTCTTGTACTCTTCCTTCTAAACTTGTACTTGTCAATTCTAGTAATATCAATCTATTTTAAAAGTGTTTGTGTTCTTTGATTTCAATTCCAATACGTTTTTGATCAATAAGCTCTAAATAAGCTAGTGTGAGCTTATTGATTCTCATAAGCTCAATATTAGTTAAACTTTGTTCATTAAGCTTTCATTTACTTATTTTTACCTACTCACATTAAAAACATGATCACTTGAATATATTTGAGTTCATTTTGGGAAGCAAAGAGCTAATAAGCTCAAATTTCAGCTTATTGAGTTTTAAGCCTTGGTTTAGAGGCAAGGTGCCATTTAGGAACATTCAAACTTCTACTCTTGGATAGTTTGAATGTGAAGATTCTACAAAATCCAGGTTTAACTTGCTACATTTACTTTTAACCATTTCATAGCTTATTGCAAATAGCTTATTCCTTTTGAATTTTCATGATTAATCCAGTATCATTTAGCTTAATGAGTTTATAGATGTTATTGCTTAAATGTTGTTTTAGTCTTAATCAATTTTAGTTTTCTTTTCTAAAATTCTGTCATAGTAGTAGGCTAAGATTCATAGAGAAACTAGCTTATTTTCATAAATAAGCTAGGCTTTTCATAGCTTAATCAGCTCTAATAATCCAGCACAAATAGAAGTAGCTAAAAAGTTTAGGTTGTTTTAGTTTTAATGTAGACTTTAAACTCAATTTTATGTTGACAGCAAATCTTAAGGTGTGTTTGGTATAACATTACTTTGACTCTTAAAGTCAAAGTAAGCTTGTAAAAATTTTTACATAGCTGAGTGTAGTCATTTTATAAGGATCTATACAGGTTTTCAGGTTTAGGATGTTAAATCCAAAAGTTTAGGATCTAAAATCTCTTGCCAGCACCAGGGCAATTTTGAGTTAAAAGAAGTTTAGTTTTTAGTATTTTGGAAGCAACTTAGAAGTTAAAAATTGTTTTGTGTTAACTTAGTTGCATCTAGTAAAAGTGTTAGTTCTAAATTCTAGCCTGTGTCTTTGTGCAAAGCCAAATACATCAGCAACTAAATACATCAGCAACATAGTATAGCATCATTTTGATTTTTAGTTTAATTTTCTTAATGAATTTTCACTATTAGTTAGAATTTAGCAAAAGCTATTATCTAGGTTAATTCAAAGTCAATTGTTCAGCTTATATTCAAAAATTCAGTCTTTAAGGTTTAGTGAATAAGCCATTTAGCTTACTTGAAAAAGCTAAAAAATAGTTCTAAGCCAAACTAGCATTTTTTTAGGTTAAATTTACTTGCTAAATCTGTTAATTCTTAGTCAATTTTCGTTTAGCTTCCTTTAGTGCACATCTTAGCTTACAATTAGCTTCTTTTAGTTTTCATTTTAATTAGGTAATAAGCTCTCTATAAGCAAAAATCCAAATCATTAGTTAAACAAGCTCTTTCTGTAACAGCCATGGATTTGCTTATTTTCTAGCTTATTTAGTTGTCTAAAGTACAAAGTGTCTTTATTAAAGTTGTAGAAAATAAGCTGTTTTACAACTTTGTAGTTTTGAGTTTTGACTGAAAACCACTTTTTGATAAGCCAAAAATAAGCCACAATCGCGGGGTCTATTTAGTACTTTTTCTAAAGTATAGGGTTAATCGTTTTCACTATAGTATAAAATTTCCAAAATTATCCCGCCTACCCTTATCTTTCCTTTATTTCATTTTCTACCCTGTCTTTTATAAGAAAATAAATAGTTTTAATATTTTAGAAAATAGTTTTATAAAAATTAGGGTTTTTAGTTAATTGATAAAATTAAGTGTCAATTAGTTAATAAAAATTGGGGCTTTTTGTTCTTTAATTTTTCTGCACTTTTCTAGAATTTAAAAACCATTTTTCTATATTTTTCTCATTAAAGTTGTATTTTCTAGAAATTAAAATAGTTTTTAGATAATTTCTTTTTCTTAGATAAATCATAAAAAATAGAAAAACAGTTGAAAATTTTTGATTCTTTTTGCAATAATTTTAATTTTAAATCTAGTATTTTTGAAAAATAAAAGAAAAATTTTAGTGTTAATTTTTAGAAAAAGTTTATTTTTGATAAATCATTAAATCTTAGAAAAATCATAAAAAATTCAAAAATACATAAAAAATTCTAATTCTTTTTCCTAAAATTTTCATTTTAAATTTGTGATTTTTAGGTATAAAATTTGTTAAAAGTTGTGCCTTAGTTTTTAAATTTCAGTTTTAGCTCGCGGTTATTACGTATTTGTGCATTTAAATTTCGTGTTAGTTAATTGTTTTTCAATTCTTGCTATTATATTTGTAGTGTAATCAACAAATCAAATATCCTTACTATTCTAGGCTCGAATCCGAATTATTCTTAAATTCTCAATTCACGATTTCGTTGGGACACGACCCGAGGATAAGTACTTCCCGGATAAAAATATACAAATTGTGTTTTATTTTGTGAGATTTCTACCTTATATTTCTCTTGGTTGAGAAGTATTTTGGAAAGAATTCTTACG
>BQNB010033754.1:0-24729 GCA_026074375.1 Tanacetum coccineum | reverse complement strand
TCCTAGGGATTCAAGCTTAAAGCTAACCACTGTTTGTGATAGAGAGTCAAATAATTCTAAGGAGAATACTGATGACTCTTTAACACACCAACCCAAGACTGTTACTGAATCTAGCTCTGTTGTGTCTCAACTTAAGGTAGACAAAAGGCTAGAGAGAATACTGATGCTCCAATTATTGAAGATTGGGTGTCAGATGATGAGGAAGAAGTTGAGTCTATCCCTAAGGAAGAAAAGAAAACTGTTGTACCTACTGCTACTAAGAAAGAGTCAGTTAAAACTGTAAAAGCAAGTAGAAGGTCTGTTAGGTATGCAGAGATGTATAGGTCACAGAGACCTAGGGGGAACCAAAGGAGTTGGAATGGTCAGAAATCTAATCAATTAGGATGTAACTTTGTTTTTAATAACAAGGCATGCTTTATTTGTGGTAGTTTTGATCACATCCAATACAATTGTCCTAATGCTTACAAACATATGGTTCCAAGAGCAGTCTTAATGAAGACTGGCCTAAAAACTGTCAAAAATGCAAAGCCTCTTAGTACTGTTAGGTCTGTTAACACTGCCAGACCTTTTAGTACTGCTAGGTCTGTTAATACTGTTAGGCCTTATAATACTGCTCACCCAAAATCAACAGTTCCTTGTGCTAGTCCAAAGACACATTTTCAAATTCAAGCACAATCAACTGTTCAAAGGCCCTTTTACAAGAGTACAGTATTAACAAAAAGGTCTAATAATCAAAATATTAATACTGGTAAACAAACTGTTAATACTGTTAGGCCAAATGTTAATACTGTCAGGAGCCAAGGGGGATTTTAATGCTGTTAAGCCCTCAGGGACAGCATGTTGGGGTTGGAGACCTATTAAAGGCCTCCGAAGTGTGTGCAAAAATCATTAGTCTTTAATAATTTACTTACATTGATGCACTGAGGCAAGATCCAAGTCAGAACTGCTGGGTCCCCAAAGGTACCAAACTTTATAAGTTTGTGTGTTGCAGAGCAATTCCCAACTAAAAGAAAAAGGATTTGTGGATAGTGGATGCTCAAGGCACATGTCTGGAAACATAGCTCACCTTTCAGATTTCAAAGAATTTGATGGAGGTTATGTTACTTTTGGTGGAGGTGCAAATGGAGGAAGAATCACTGGTAAAGGTACTATAAAAACAAATAACCTTGATTTTGAAGATGTTATAACTTTTCTGTTAAATATTTGAGAGTTTAATCTTTTTAGTTCTCACAAATGTGTGACAAAAAGGAACTATGTTACTTTTTTACAGACTCTGAATGTCTTGTTTTGTCTCCTAATTTTAAGATGCCTGATGAAAGTCAAATTCTTCTTAAAATTCCTAGACAGAATAACATGTACGTTTTGATATGAAGAACATAGTTCCCAAAGATGGTTTAACTGTCTATTGGCAAAGGCTACATCTGAGGAATCAATGTTATGGCATAGACGGCTTGGTCATGTAAATTTCAAAAATATCAATAAACTTGTAAAAGAAAATCTTGTGAGAGATTTACCTTTAAAAAGATTTGAGAATGACCAAACCTGTGTTGCCTGTCTCAAAGGTAAGCAACATAGAGTCTCTTGTAAGACCAAGGCCTTTAGTCCTACTACTAAGCCATTATTTATGCTTCATATGGATCTTTTTGGTCCAATTTTTGTGAGAAGTTTATTGCAATAAAAAATACTACTTCTTGGTAGTAACTGAGATTATAGTAGATTTTCATGGGTTTTCTATTTATGAAATAAAAGATGAACTAGTGAGATCCTTAAAAAACTTTATCAAAGAGATAGAAAAACAGGGGACAAGAAAGTTAGCGATAATTCAGAAAGATGATAATGGGACTTAGAATAAAAAAAAAGAATTTAAAAACCATGTGGATGAATGATTTTGTAGAGAGAAAGGTATCGAAGAGAGAATATAATTGTTTTATGTTTCAAAGTGGACAACCTCAACAAAATGGTGTAGCTGAAAGAAAGAATAGGACTCTTATTGAGGCTGCTAGAACAATGTTAGCAGATTCTAAGTTACCTACAACATTTTGGGCAGAAGCAGTTTCTACTGCTTGCTATGTACAAAATAGGAGTAATTCAGTTTCGAAGCCTCATATAAGACTCCTTATGAACACTTGGGTATTAAAACCATCTATAGATTTATGAAGCATATGGATGCATTTAACAATTCCTTAATACCTTAGATAAGTGGACAAGTTTTGATGGCAAAAGTGATAAGGTTTCTTTGTTGGGTATTCTTTAAGTAGCAAGCTTTATAGGGTATACACATTAGAACCAATAAAGGTAAAAGAAAACTTGCATGTGGGTTTCTAGAGAATACAAACCTATTGTTGGAAGGGAATGGTCCAAAGTGCTGTTTGATATTGAATCTCTAACCCAATCCATGAATTATGTGCCGAGTGGTTTGCAGGGTCTAGTTTCTAATGTTTCACTGCAGTACAAAGAAGTTTTCTGAGTTCAAGCACACATAACAACGAAGATCAAGATTGTATTATCATGCCAAATTGGAAGGATGGCGTCAATACTTTGAAGATACTTACTTCACTCAAATCGTTTGCTGATGCACCAAATACAAGAATCAAGATGTGGCTCAAGATGATTGCAGTTTTCAGGATGATGGTTTGATGAACAACCAAAGTTAATACTGCCATCCACAGGTTAATACCGGTAGTGGAGATATTAGAACTCTACTGCTACACCTGAAGTTATTACTGCAACTTTCTGAAGGATTGATGGGACCAATTCCTACAACTGAAAGACACAGAAGACAAGAGGAGGATCAAGGCAAGATTTGGGAATCTTTCACAATCTTATACAGTTTCTTCCACTCCTCATAACAAGAATCACAAGGAACATCCAATTGATCATGTGATTGGAGAATGTGCCTAGTCCTTCTGTTCAATACAAAAATGATGACAACTTTTATTCTGAGCTAGGATCTCTATGCCATTTTATGAAGGAAAGACTCACCAGGACTTACATACAAGCCTTTTTTGCCCTGTTCTTAATCTCAAGAAGAACCAAAGAAGTGTCTAAAGCTCTTATGATCCTGCTGGGTTAGAGGCAATGCAAGAAAGAACCTACAGTTCAAGTATACAAAATGTAATAGGTTCCTGTAGAATTGCCTAACGGGACATAGGGCTAATTGGTACCAAGTGGGTCGTAGAAACAAGAAAGAATGAGAAGGGGAAATTGGTTGTCAGGAACAAAGCTAGGCTTGTTTGCTCAAGGCTATACTCAAAGAAAAAAAAAGAAGGTATGACTATGATGAATGGTTTGCTCCAGTTCTAGGAAAAAGAAGCTATAAGAATAGCCTGCATTATGCAGTTCGATCAATTATGTGAATAGGGTTCACTGTCTGACTTAAATGGATGGTCAAAAGTGTACTTTCCCTATATGTGTCAAATTGCGAAGAGGAGTGTTGATATGTCAACCTACCAGGTTTTGAAGATCCTGACATCCTTATAAAGTTTATAAAGGGTGAAAGCACAATATGGACTTCATCAAGCACCCAGAGCTTGTGGGTATGGCACATTGGCCACTTATTCTTTTTTTGAGCAATAGTATTTCAAAGAGGCAAAAATTGATTAAACCTTTGTGTTCATCAAAAGTCACAAGGCACATCTGCTTGTTCAAAACTCTGTAGATGACATCCATTTATTGGATCTAGCCAAGACGGAGCTTGGAATGAGTTTTGAGAAACTTATGAAGGATCAGTTTCAGATGAGTATCTATGGGACAACTTACTTTCTTTCATTTTTGGGTTGCAATCCAGGTCCAACATAGAAGAAAGGCATATTTTATTAGTCAAGATAAACATGTCCATGACATCCAAAAAGAAGTTCAACTACACAGATTGAAGTCTGCTCCCCTAACCACTGTTTTGGAAAGGCCCTTGGTTAAAATGCAATGCTGATGATGTTGATGACAACATCATAGAATAGATCCATGTAATGAAGATCTTGAGATGTATCCTTACAGCATCAAGACCAGCATATCAACATTTTGCAGTTTGTGCATGTGCAAGGTTTCAAGTCTCTCCAAAAACTTCCATCTCTTTGCTGACAAAAGGATTTTAGATACGTCAAAGTGCAAACCATCTCTAGGACTTGGTATTCTAAGGATTCTCCATTAGCGTTAGTTTTGCTGTATACTGATAAGTGACTATGCTGAGCTACACTTGATAGGAAAACAACCACTGTAGGTTTGTCAATTTTTGGGAAATAGGTTTATCTTTGGCAATGGTAAGAAACAAACTGTGTTGCCACTTCTACAACTGAAGCTGAAATATGTGGCTGGCTGCAAGTTGCTGGGACAAGTTCTCGGGATACAAAACCAATTGCTTGATTAAGGTACAATTTTATGAACACTGTTATTTACATTGACAAGTACCAGTACTCACTGATATTTATATGAAAATCCTGTTCAACACTCTATAAACAAAACATATAAATTAGGCATCACTTTATAAGAGATTGTAAAACTAAAGAAGTTGATTCAAATGGCTAAAAATTGGATTTCTCCAACTTAATTATGCTGATCTTCTTACAAAAGGTTTTGATGCTGTAGATTCAGTACTTGGTTCAGTATTGGACTGCTCAAATCCTTAAAAGTCTAACAACTCTCTGGTTGTTTTGTAAAGTTTGTTAAAAGTTAGTACTGTTAATATTTGTCAATTAATACTGCTCAGTCTAATTAGTACTGCTAGTTATATTTAACACTGTTTGTTAAAACTGTTTACGTATAATTATCCCTGCTAATTATATTTAACAAATACTGTGTGTAAAAAACTGTTGCGTAAATAGTCCTGCTATTAATTTATCACTGTTGTTAAAAAAACTGTTGCTTATAGTGTGGTACTGCTAGGTTATGTCTGATATATCTTTGATAATCTTGAATAACATCTTAATACTGTTAAAACAAACAGAACATTTTTTGGATTATAGTTTTTCTTGGTGTTAAGCTAACTTTTCAGGATAAACAATGAGGTGTCATATAGGTCACTCCATAGTGTATCATTTGAGGGGAGGAACCATGCTGGTTGTTCTTAAAGTGTTGGTTGTTACACCACACCACAAATGGTCATCAATTCACCATGTCTAATCAACATCAAGAATTGACTAGTCTAGAGCAAACGGCTCCTGGTAAAGACTGTTCAAATCCGTTGATAGTTGATAGTTTAACTCAAAACTAAATGGTCCTTAATGCACCAGTGTTATTTCAATGAAGCATTGGCTAGTCAGAGCAAACGGCTACTGTAAAGACTTCTCAAAACCGTTCATATTGGTAGTTTATTAAAAACTATATGGTTATCATTGCAACATAATTTTTCTATGAAGCAAAATGGCTAGTCCAAAGCAAACAGCTATATGGTAAAGACTCCTAAAATCCGTTTATGGCGGGTAGTTTGCCAAAAACTATAGTGGTGAATTTGTGAGCCAAAACAAAGAGAGAATTGGTGACTCAAATAACATAAAAGAGAGCTGTGTTAAAAATAGAAAGAGTGCAAAGGAGCCAAAAGAATTGAGAGAAGAATTGTGACCTCAAAAACAGAAAGAGAGCTGTGGTGAAAAAATAGAAAGAGTGCAAAGTGAGGCCAAAAGAATTGAGGAGATGAAATTGTGAGCCAAAAAACAGTAAAAGAAGAGATTGTTGACGTGTTTCTTTTAGTCCTTCAAACTTTGGACTTTGTACTGCTGAACGTGGGAGAAGTTAATACTGCTAAGGCAAATTTTAATACTGCTAGGCCAAAGTTAGTACTTGCTAGGATACCGTTAGTACGTTTGGGATCTAACAAAATTTTCCATTAATTGATAGAGCCTTGAGATATTTTCCGCCAAATACTAGGTTAATAGGCCTTGACCAATTGGACTTTTCGTGAGACCTCCTATAAATTAGTAAGAATCATTCATGAATTATTTTCAATATCTTAATATTTGGTTCGGAAATTATATCCCCTGTGTTCCTCTATCAAAGTGGCAATTAACTTTCTCCAGACCTAATACTTCCTTACACGATCGAATCCCACTGCTACTCAAAATTACATCCATGGCAAACTTAGAATTTTGTGACAAACACAATATGGTTGCGTATTTGGAAAAATCTACAGGAAGTGCAGGGTTTCATCAGGATCCATTGACTTCAATAAATCGAAGATCATATATCTATGCGACTTACTAAAAAGCCCGAGGTGTGCTTATCTTTTGTTAAAACAATTTTGGAGGACTGCCTAGATTGTGACTGAGGAAGAAGGCAATGTCAAGATTCATGCTCCGGTTGATGGTCACTCGCTTTCCATCCTTGAGGTTCTATAAGGAACATCACAATTGGATGATCAAACGGACTTATCTCTCTTCAACTTCAGAAGATTTTTGCTCAACTGTCTCTTAGGGCTATGCACTAGACTCAGATAAGTTGACCTTTCAAAAGGTGCTTTTTCACCTCAATGGAGGTTTTCTTATTCATATCATACTTCACTGTTTAACCCCAAGAATACGGCATTTGGGAGCAGTTTAGTAGCAATATGCAGCGGCTATCATTTGTTTAGCTACAAAAAGGAGGTTTAATTTCTCTAGGATGATCTTTGACCATATGGTGTCTAACATATCTAGTCCCCATAAGTTTTTGATGTACCCCAGGTTTATTCAACTTTGCCTAGACATGCAGAGACACAAGCTCCAACAACACTCAAGATTCTATTTTGTTCCATCTCTCACAATGAAGGTGTTTAGTAACATGAAGCGATCCACTAAGGGATTTTTAGGACAGGAGGTTCCTTTGTTTTCCTCTATGATAATTATGATATCCCCACCCTCACCTTCATACCTTACAATCTTCACCTACACCTGAACCATCTCCTACTCAACAACACCACTTCCCTCATATATCCTCACCTTCAAACATTCACCAACACCGCCTGGTAACCGAATATCATCCTCCTACACCACCATGACCACACCTCTCCATGCTGTTATTCACATGGAAGTGAGGATGTAAGTTTGAAACTATCAAGAATGTGATGGGTTTGATAACTACTCTTTCTGACAGGATTGGGGTTCTAGAGGCTGATTGTCAAAGACCAAGAAAAAAAAAAATACAGTTCAGCTTACACTAAGCTTACTCTAATGAGGTCAAGAATCTAGATATCTCAGATAAAGGTTGGGAAGGCAAGAAGGACATTCCAGGATTGTTCTTTCAGTACTGAAGTTGGTGGCGATGATTCTCCAAACAGGGAGGAAGTTTTCTAATGAAGGTTTCAAGATGATGAAGGAGTTCAAAAAAACCAATCCCTGAAACTGAAACTCTTCATACAAGAGGTAACCACAACTGAAATCATCCATGAAGCAAGAGGGCAAGTGGAAAGTTAGTGATGAGATTAGTACTGCTGGCAAGAAGAAAGATACTGCTAGTGAAGAAGTTCCACCAGTTAGTACTGCTGAAGTACACATTAGTACTGCTGGAAGAACTGCTACTTACTCAAGGAGAAGTGCAGAGAAAAGAAAAGATAAGGGTAACAGGTATATGACAGAATGAAGAACCCAAAAGAAAACCAAGAAGGAGCTTGAGCAAGAAAGATTTAAGTATGCTGAAGCACTTAGCTTGAAGAGCAGATGAATGAGGAACAAAGAGCTCAAATTGCTAGATGAGGCAGAGATTGCAAGACAAAAAAATTGGGGAAGAAAAGGAAAAGAAAAAGGATGTGGATGAAGCTAAGACTTTGCAAAGTAATTACATGGAATGATCCTTGCTGTATTAGATATCATTCTTTAAAAAAAGAACCAAGTCCATTGCCCAAGCTAGAAGGAACCTGATAGAAAACTTGAAGAATCCAGGGGAATTTCAAGATCAATGATTGTCAAGGGGTATGTCCTACAATGAAATAATGCCAATTTTTGAAAAGCTTTGGGATTTAAACAAAAGTTTTGTGCTATAGATGCTGAAAAAGAAAGGATAAAGTCTCCTGAAAAAGGAAAGGACTATGGGCAAAAAAATTGTGGAAGAAGAGGCTTAGGTGCACAGAGAGAAAGGAAAGAAGCTGTCAATGAACCACATTCGCATCAGCCAAAGGAAGAAGTCTATCCCTAGAAAAACAACAAGAAAGAGACAAAAGCTGGAAGTAGAAACTGAGAAAGAAGAACTCAAGACATTTCTGGATATAGTTCCAAGAGAAGAAGCTCCTATAGACATTGAATCTTTATCAACAAAGTTCCCTATTGTAGATTGGAAGACAATTGTGTTGACAGAGACCTAATGTTAAATAATCAAGTCTTCAGAGGTGATTGGGAAGCTCGAAAGAAATATAAGAACGTGAGTGAAATGCTTGAAGACTATGACAGATATGGATGTAGAACAATTATTCAGGTTAGATTAAAGAAAGATATAGTTCAACAGCACCAAAAGGTTTATTATCTTATGCTTTTGGGGAATCTTCATACATGTTGAACCAGATAAAGATGATGAAATTTGGAGGGATCAACTGAGTACAATCTACTAAGCTGGAGATTAATGTGATTTTTTGTGGCATTCATATATGTTGATGGACAATGGAGTGCAATCCAATGTGACAAAAAGAAGTATCCCTGTAGCAAGAGATGCTGTCAAAGATTTTGATAAAAAGGTTGTAAGTAGATAGAAAGCTCCCAGCTTTTGAACTCCTTAAATTCATAAGAGCTCAAGTGCCGAAATGACAATAGTGTTTGAAATAATCATCAGACAGAATGAGAAGACTAGAAGATTTTATTCAGAAGAAACTTGTTGATTTGAAGGACAATCACAAGTTTAGGGGAGGATTGTTAGGAATAAATCTTCTTGTAACTTAATACTGCCAACAGTACTAAAAGAATTAGTACTGTCAGCATAAAGTTATATACCATAAGTTTTTATAAATATTAAACCGGATTAAATGGTGGTTATTGGTTAAATAAATGTGTCATATATTACTTAAACCTCGCCTAATAACACACGAGTAAATTGCAACATGGATTGATACAAAAAGGGTTAAGTTATATAATTTTAAGATTGGTTAATTCGTAATATATCAATAACCGGATAAACAAACGGAAGCTATACTTTTACAAATGGGATAAATATTCTAGCAACCCATCGAGGGAACAATGTATTAAATTATAAAATAATCTTATATTTTATAATTAGCAACTAGAAAATAACATCATAACTATTGTAAGAGTTTTAAAAACGTCGTTTAACATAAATTGCAGTTTTAAAACGTGTGTTCATTTTTATAAAGAAACTTTCCATTAAATCATTTGGGGATATCCGGGAACGTGTCGAATTATTTTGTTTCTTTAATTTTTATTATTTTTCTTATATAATACTTGGAAAGTATTATATAATTAAACCATTTTAGTTTAATTGTCATCTTTTAGGGAACACACATGTTGTGTATCATATACGCTTCGAGTTATCTTTTGGGTGGGTATCTTAATACATAATTTACGATAGGAATTATATATTTGGTCATTTATCATTATGTAATATATAAGGAATATATTACACACCTTGCGTAACTTTTTGATTTATTTATTTAACCAACCACCAAACTATTACAACCTTAAATCTAAATCTTTATCAACATGTCGCGTTGACATAATCATTCATCGGAAAACCCAAACGCATTATCCTAGGCTAGTGGGACTTAGCCGTTAAGACTAGTTGCAACTTCTTGATCGAACCGTTTCAGTTTCCGTTTCGTCTTGTACTCAATGTGTACATTCCCGCCAATCGTTCTTCATCATCGATGTGAGTTTATAGCCCCTCTTTCACTTGTTTTACATTTACTTTACAAATCTCGGGGGAGAATACATGCTCAATACAACTTGTTTACATATTCGTTTACAATATCTTTTACATACTATTCTACATACTTGGTTTACATACTTGATTTTTGCAATTCATTACAAACACATTTACATGATTGATTTCAAATCGGGTTACATACTTATTTGCATAGCTCGTTATGGGATACATTATTTGACTTTATTTTTGGTCACAAATGCATACTTTACATTTGAAATGATTTTCGGATTACGATTTGTAGTGGCGCCTGCGGGGCCAACAAGCACTACATGCCCGGGTGTTGCAGATGGAACACCCACGATGGGAACACATTATTTGTATCACTGCTCGAATCGGGCACATACAACAAGTCTACGTCACAGCGTCATGAACTGTAAATCACTTGGAGGGTGAGCGCGAATGTTATGAAATAGATTTATTTGGGATTGATAATCCCCGTTCGAGTGATTAGCTATCACTTAGCAAACGAACGTTATAGCATGTTGTCTGCGCGTATGTTATGAAATAGATCTATTCGGGATTGACAATCCCCGTTCGGGTGATTAGCTATCACCAGGTAAACGAACGTTATAACATGTCGGATCATTGTTGGGGACTACAGGGCCCCCCGACACATACATACTTGGAACATTTTGGTGACATTACATCTGTCATGCATTACTTATAAACATCTTTGGGATAAGATTGGTACTTTTGGTAACATAAAATGGGTCGTGCATATTTTATAAATATTTTTACATGGTACTGTGATGACACAGTGGATAAATATATTTGTTGAAACTTACATTCATATTTAAACTAATCTATGAACTCACCAACTTTATGTTAACCGTTTTAAGCAGGTTTTAAGCATGTTTTTCTCAGGTAAATTAGATGCTCGGATTTCTTGAAGTGCATTGGAGTCTATACATTCAAGCTTTTCATTGTGATGCAACATTATTTTGATTTCAGAACAACACGAATGTTTTTACAAACGACACATTTAGAGGTCGTTCTCTTGTATCTAGCGCTGTGTATTATGAAGTAACGCTCCCTGACATATTTCCGCTGCGACACATTGTTATGGTGGTGTTTACAAATTTGGTATCAGAGCCAATGTGTATAGAGAACGAGGTAAGCAAATTATACCCTAAGACTATAACCGTTTTTTCACAAACATTGCATCACATCAAACCTTTTCAAAGTGCAATACACTTACTTGCTTAGTGCAGCATTACGTAGCAGCATTATGTGCATACATGACATACAAAATATATAATAATTTATTGTTTACATTCTTTGCATATATATCGTACAATTTATTTATATAAGGATTGTTTATCAAATAACAGAGCATATCTCAAGACATTTTATGTTGCAACAATGTAGCCTCCATTTTACTTCTTTAGACATTTGAGTTGCACAATGGTCTCATTTCGTTCTCATACATGTAAATAAAAACAATGTGTCTCTAGGAGAAAATAATTTTTCTATCATAACTTGTATACTATATTGTATTACACAGAGACCGTTAAAGCATTTGTTTTACATGTGAAATTTTTGTATGAATCTAGAGTATTGCAAGTCTTGTATGGGCAGACTAGTAAAATGAAGAATGATATGAATAATTGCTATGTTAACAAAGCCCGATCACCGTTCGTTTAACATGGGATTATTTATGAATCTAAGGTATTGCAAGTCTTTTAATGGGCGGGTACTTGAAAAAGTAAGATTTGTATAAGATAATCACTATACTGAATTCGTTCATTGAGATCCCTACCTCATTTAACTCGAACCTGATATTACGTCATTAACGTGTTTTAAACTCTAAGTCGATATTCCCCTGATTTTTTTTACCCTCTCACCTCTCCGAAGACGAATTATAAATACTCTTTCCATACTCCTATAGATCAGTCTGGCATCGTGTTTATGTTCTATTCACCACCTTAAAAATTTTGATGAGTACGCGAAATAGCTTCAGAAATAATGTAAGTAGGATGATTTATAATCTTTTTTATTTTGAAAAGTAATGGTGACGCCTCTTCGATTTAAATAAATAAATATTATAAATCACCGGAACCGTAAGTTTTAAATCATTTCTTACTTAACATAAATTTGACGCTTCTTTATGTAAATAAGAAATTTTTAAAATGAGTGACTTAATGTGTATCCTATATGCACGGAGTAATAACCGAAATCGATAATTCATCAGAATCCTTAAAAGGGTCCCTAGGAGGACACAATCGTGTCTTACTGACTCAGCAATAATCTTAAGCCTCGCATGAGCTACCGTTTTTCCATTCTGTAATTATTATACTTTTGCCATTTGCAAGTCCTTGCTAGCGCTGAACTGTACATGTGACGGCTATACAGCTGAGTCAATATCCTTGCACCAATTGTTAATAGTATTCTGACGTTATGGGACGGTTACTGTTGGGTTCCCTGAGTCGGTTCCCGACCTGATACATACATTATCCAATAGGAATGCTACCCCTTCGCTTAAACCGAGGTAAACACCTATCGACGAAACAGACATCTGGAGCAATTCATTCGGGCCACTAGTAGGTGAATACATGAGGTCCATAGCGTCTCATTACTGCCAAGTAAGTTGGTACTACATCCATTAGTCACTTAGATTGTGAATCATCGCACCTTAACAGATAGTAAAACGAGGACTTCTCCTCCGATATTTAGAAACTTATCACAAACAAACTCACGCGACTACACCTTATTTCTTGAGGTTTCACTAATAAGAGATTTTTTCTATAGAACACGTTTATATCATCATAAGACCTAAAGTGATATTTTATGAGGGAACCTATTTTGATGGATAAATATCCTTAATGAAACCAACCAAAATTCTTTGTATATAGAGAAGTGTTTAAAAAACACCAAATTTTTTGCCCAAATAAAAGGTATCAGCGTTTATGTTTAAAACTAGTTTACCAAATCCTAGATCTTTCCTAACCACACAAAAAGTTTAACAATAAATTTAATATCTCGGGAGCGATATATCTTTAAGGGTAGGGTACTGTAACATCCTAGAATTTTTGAAAAAATTTTAAATGACGACCTCAATCTATTGACTTATTAGGAGGTCTAGCTTGACTTATAAGATAAAGCGATCACTAAAGCACGTTTTCACAACTCTTGACCTCTAAAGCAATTTATGAAAAAGACATTCCTGACAACTTTTCGTTTGCCCGAGACCTGGAAACGAGCCGAAAAGGGCTAAAACAGCACCGCAATATTATTCGAACATATACAAGCAACTGACACACCGAAAATAATTAAATTTGGTTTTTTTATGTTATCATATTTATTAAATAAAAAAATTGAATATAAAATATTCAACATTTTTAATTAAAGCGATTTAGAAAACTCTACTATTCGAGTTGAAATCCATTTTTATTTCAGACGGAGCGAAACCGGTTCACAAAATGAATAACAAATATTTTATAAAATGTTATAAAATATTTATGAAATATTATCAAGTGAATACTCATTTTTATCGGAAAAATGATTTGAAAAACAATGGCGCAAGTTTCGAGATTTGAATCGTTCGTTAAGTCGCTCAAATGAGTCCCGAACCGTTTTTATAAAAACTATACCAAAAATGTTACACTTTAACCCCTTAACTATTATAACTTGTCACTTAGTTTATATATTATATTTAAATATATATTTATACACTTATTTCATTTCCATCTTTTATATAACACACACACTTTATACAAACACTCACCCTCTCAACCCCATCTTCTCCGGCGAGCTTCCCCGCCGCCGGCCACCACTCGCCGCCGCCGGAAAACTTTTCCGGCGGGCTTTTCCGGCGAAGACCAAAATCATTCCTAGTAACCCGATCTACCCGATCCCCTACACCACTCTCCTCCACGCGCCTTATAACACCACCATCACCACCACCGAACCCACGCCACCACCACACCCCGCCTGCCATCATCATCATCATCATTATAAAACCACCACGGAGGGTGTTTGTTTCGGGTTTGTGGGCTTGTTATCACCAAGGGGTGCGTTGTGGTTTAAATAAAATCACCAAAGTGGGCGGTTGGTCTACACCCGCCTGGGTGGCGTATGGTTGTAAAACCACCCGAAAAGGGTGAGTTGTTGTGGGACAGCCACCACCCGACAAGGGGTGCGTTGGGTTTGTGGGTAGCGGCCACAGAGTAAACGTTTTGGGTTGGGTTTTTTGGGTTTTGGTTTGATTATCATAGGGTGTGTTTGGGTTTGGGCAGTCACCCGCCCAAATAGTGTGCTTTGGCTGTGACCCACCACTGCGTACAAGAGGTGCGTTTGGTTTGGTTTATAACAGCCAAGGGGTGGGTTCGGGTTGAGTTTAACAGCCGAGGGCTGCGTTTGGTTTGGGTTTCATAGTCGGGTCGGGCTGTGGGACAGCCGGGTCGGGATGGGTTTAGCAGCCAACAAGGGTGCGTTGGTTTTTGTTATAACACCACAAATGGGCGTTTGGTTTAGCGGAACAACAAGAGTGCGTTTGGTTCAACGAAACAACGAGGGTTTGTTTAGTTATACTTTTGACAAATGAAAATAACGTAAGTTTTTAACAAATATTAAAACCGGATAAATAATAATTGGTGGTTTAATCGGTTAAATAAATATAAGACTTATTAATTTGGTTTGATTTAAGTATAATGATATATATATATGGTACATCTAAAAACGCGAGCATTGAAATATGGAAACGTTAAAAATTGCAACATATTGATTTTAGGGAAAACGTCGAGTTTTGCGAAACTGGAAAACGATATATAAACGGGAAAGTCACGATGAAATTATATAAACTTTCTATATCTATTAAATGTCCGCTAAAACTTATATTGTTTTATAAACCGATAAAGGAGCTAAAGTTATATTTTATAAAATATTAAAGTATAACTATACAATAACCTGACAACGAACGAAAACAATACTTTTACAATGAGATAATTATTTTAGACACGACCTGTCAATGAAACGAAACATGGGATTTAATAAAAATATTTAGTATTAACTTGAGACGCCTTTATTCCCAACAGTGTTCATCGAGTATCCTTGACCAACGTAGACTTAATCTCACCATCATCAATCAAAGCATGTCAATGTTCTCATCTAACATCAAGATATATATCATGTCTACCTGTCTCTGTTGATATCCTTGTGCAAACAAAATGGCTGATGAGAATGTTTCTACTCCTGCTCCTACGAGATCTGATGATCAGATTCTTCCTTTTGCTGCGTGGGTACCTATCGAAAAGAGAAACCATGTCTTGGATCTTCAAAAGAGGTAGAAGAACCCAGACTTCTTTAGGGCATTCACTGCTTTAGCCTCGGTTCCAGCTATCTACATTCAACAATTCTGGAACACGCTTACATATGTGGAAAAAGCTGGGACTTACCGATTTCAGCTGGATGAAGACTGGTTCACACTGGATGCAAATCTTCTGAGGGAAGCTTTGGAGATAACTCCCATTGATCAAGCTCACCCATTTGTGTCACCTCCTTCGGGTGATGCAATTATGGACTTCGTGAATGAGCTGGGTTATCCGGAGGTGATTCACTTTGTGTCAAGTATGGCGGTGAATCACCTGTATCAGCCCTGGAGAGCAATATTGTCTATGATCAACCAGTGTCTCACAGGCAAGACTTCTGGGCATGATAGGCCCAGATATCCAGTTCTTCAGATGCTTTGGGGAATTATAACAAATACTAATGTTGACTATGCTGAGCTTATGTGGGAAGAGTTTGTGCAAGCTATGCAGACCTTTCTTACTGATAAGGCCAATTTGGGCAGTCCCACTAAGAAGGGCAGGAAAGACAAACCTCACGTTATTCCTTATTGTCGATTCACGAAGCTTATTATCTGTCACTTGGGAAGAATTCACAATATTCACCAAAGATCAGCATCTCCGTTTCATCTTGCTGAAGAAGACCTCAGACTCGGTAATCTCAAATTCGTCTCCAAAGGCGAAATCCCCGTAGCAAGGCTAGAATCTATAATAATCCTCTTTGCATATGCTTGTGCACATGATTTTAAACTTTTTCAAATGGATGTCAAAAGTGCTTTTCTTAATGGTTTTATAAACGAAGAAGTCTGGCTCTCAACCTCCCGAGTTTGTTGATTTCAAAAAACCTAACCATGTATTCAAACTCAAAAAGGCTATTTATGGTCTTAAACAAGCACCCAAAGCTTGTCGATAGACTTCAGTGGCGTTTTTCTTGATATTTAAGTACACCATGGGCTTGGTAGATAACACTCTATTTACCAAGAAAAGAGACTCACATACCATCATAGTCTAAATATACGTGGACAACATCATTTTTGGTTCAACTTGTCAAGACCTATGTGATGATTTTTCTAAAATCATGCACGACGAGTTCGAAATGAGCATGATGGCGGTGAATTGAATTTCTTCCTTGGTTTACAAATCAAACAACTAGAAGATGGCATCTTTTTCAACCAATCCAAATACATTAAAGAAATGCTTAAGAAATTTGGTCTAGAAGATTCAAAACGTATCAAAACTCATGTTCTTTCGAAACCTAACTCACTCGGATGGGTCGTTGGAAAAAACGAATCAGCGTTTTTAACAACACAAAGTATCGTGGCATGATTGGTAGTGTTAATACAAATAATGTCTAAAACCGTTATTTATATTTTTTGACCTCTCGATGTTTTCATAATGACAAAATGTGAAAATGTTTGCGATAAAATTAAACGTTTATAAATTACTATCGTAAAATTCCATTTCTAAGAATTAATCACTTAAGGCATGGATAAACAAATCATTAAACATGATTAGTGATCAAGAAAATAATTTTTCTTCCATAAACCTTACATTTAGTGGATGCTCAAGGCACATGACTATTAACATAGTTTATCTCTCTGATTTCAAGTAGTTTGATAGAGGTTATGTTGCATTTGGAGGAGGTGCATATGGTGGTAAAATTTTAGGAAAAGGTACTCTTAAGACTGCTAATCTTGATTTTGAAGATGTATACTTTGTCAATGAGTTGAAATTCAATCTTTTTAGTGTCTCACAGATGTGTGACAAAAAGAACTATGTCCTTTTTACAGATATTGAATGCCTTGTCTTGTCTCCAAATTTTAAGTTGCTTGATGAGAATCAGATACTTCTTAAAGTTCCTAGAAAGGACAATATGTACAGTTTTGATACGAAGAACATTGTTCCTAAAGAAAGTTTGACTTGTCTTGTTGCAAAGGCTACGTTAGATAAATCAATGCTATGGAACAGAAGACTTGGTCATATTAATTTTAAAAACATAAATAAGCTTGTCAAGGATAATCTAGTAAGAGGACTGCCTATAAAACGTTTTGAAATAACTAAACTTGTGTTGCTTGTCTTAAAGGGAAGCAACACAGAGCTTCTTGTAAGTCCAAAGTTCTGAATCCTATTACTAAGCCTTTGTTTATGCTACATATGGATTTGTTTAGTCCAACCTTTGTGAGTAGCTTGATGCATAAGAAGTATTGCTTAGTAGTCACTGATGATTATAGTAGATTTACATGGGTTTTCTTTTTAACAACTAAGGATTAAACCAGTGAGATCCTTAAGCGCTTTATCAAAGAAATATAAAACCTAGTGGATAAGAAAGTAAAAATAATCAGTAGTGATAATGGAACAGAGTTCAAGAACAAAGTTATGGATGATTTTTGCAGAGAAAAAGGTATTAAGAGATAATATAGTGTAGCTAGGACTCCTCAGCAAAATGGTGTTGCTGAGAGGAGGAATAGGACACTCATTGAGGCTGCTAGAACAATGTTAGCTGACTCTAAGTTACCTACCACATTTTGGGCAGAAGCAGTTTCTACTGCTTGTTATGTACAAAACAGGGTTTTAGTAGTCAAGCCTCATAACAAGACACCTTATGAACTTTTTAGAGGTTTTAAACCAGCTCTAAGTTTTATGAGACCATTTGGTTGTCATGTTACTATTCTTAATACTTTGGATAGTTTAGGCAAGTTTGATGGCAAAAGTGATGAAGGTTTCTTTGTTGGATACTCTTTGAGTAGTAAAGCTTTTAGGGTATACAATACTAGAACCAAGAGGGTAGAAGAAAACTTGCATATTGGGTTTTTAGAGAATAAGCCTATGATAGAAGGGACTGGTCCAAAATGGCTGTTTGATATTGACTCTCTAACCCAATCTATGAACTATGTACCAGTTACTGCAGGTACAGTTTCTAATGACTCTGCAGGTACATCAGAAGAAAACAGTCAAGATTGCATTGTGATGCCAATTTGGAAAGATACTTCATACTTTGATTCACCTACAAAGAATGTTGATAATGGTGAACCAAAAACTGCTGATGATGCTCAAAAGCAGGTTGAAGATGGTCTAAATAATAAGAATGCTGAACAAGAAAGGTTTGCAGATGATAGCAGTTCTAAAGATGTTAATGCTATTGGGCAACAAGTTAATACTGCCAGTCCTGATGTTAATATTGGTAGTCTTAAACTTAATGTTGTTGGTCCATCAGTTAGTACTTCTAGTCCAAATGAAGAAGACAACACTAAAGAAGAACTAGAAGTTGATTTGGGGAACATTACAAATTCCTATATTATTCCAACCACTCCCAATACAAGAATACATAAAGATCATCCAATTGACAATGTGATTGGTGAAGTGCAATCAACTGTTCAGACAAAATAATCTCAAAACCTACTTCTGAACAAGGGTTTCTCAGTGATGTGTATGAGCATAAAACACATGATACCATAAATACTTGTTTATATGCTTGTTTCTTATCACAAATTAAACTAACAAGCATTGCTAAAGCTCTATCTGATTCATCCTGGCTGGAAGCAATGCAGGAAGAACTTCTGCAATTCAAACTTCAACAAGTTTGGATACTGGTGGATCACCCTAATGGAAAGAAGGCCATTATACCTTTACCCACTTCATTTCTCTAACTCTTCTGCTATCAAATACACTGCGTTTTGCGGCCACTAGGGATTATCACATCTTGAATATAAACACACTCATCTCTACATTCTTCCTCTATAAACATTCGGCGCCACCATTTTCCGGCGAGACGTTCCGGCCGCACCCACCCCACTCACTCACAACAACCAAACATCATCCACCTCCACTTCCGATTACACCAGCTGTACATACATCTCCAACTCGCAACTCACCACAAACCACAGCACACCACAGCGACCATGTACGCACACAAACGCGCCACCACTGCCATCCCTACCCCATCTCCATCATCAACATGAAGTCATCATCATCACCACCATAGGGTGCGTTCGGTCGACCGTGAACCACCGCCACAGTGCCGTTTGGTTTGTATATCAACACAAAAGGGTGCGTTCGGTTCGATGATAACAGCACCAACGTGGTGCGTTTGGTTCTCGGGTCAGCCCCGAAAGGATGCACAGACCACTATGGCGCGTTTGGTTTTCGTGGTTTCATAATATAGGGTGCGTGTGGTTTTTAAATGCACCGCGAAGGATGTTGGTTTCGGCGATGTTGTTTCAGCCAACTTAAGGGTACGTTCGACTTTCTTATCCGCACCAAGGGTGCGATTGATTTTCATATCAGCACCATCAAGGTGCGTTTGGTTACAAGTTTATCAACTGAGGGCGCGGTTGGGTTTTGTTAAAACACCCAAGATGAGTGCTGATTCGCGTTTAACAGCCACAAAGGGCGTTTTAGGGGGGGGGGGGTTTACGGCTCACGGCTCGCATAGGGCGCGTTTGATGTTGTTAAACATCACATGGGGTGCGTTGGTTTGCTTAAAACGCACGATAGGGATGTTTGGCTGTGCTAAAATGCACATCAGGGTGCGTTTGGGATGGCTGCGAAAGCCAAAGAGGGTGTGTTTGGTTTGTTAGATAGCAATTAGGGTGCGTTTGGGTCATGCGGGTTTAAGACATCCTGCCACAAGAGGCTTCGTTGGTTATCTTTTAGAAATGGTGTGTATGGCATTAGTATAAACCCAAAGAGGGTGCGTTTGGCTGTTGGACAGCCAAAGGGTGGGTTCATATTAAACAACAAATGAAAACAACATAAGGTTTTAATAAATATCAAAACCGGATAAATATTTATTGGTGGTTAATGTTTAAATATAATATATATACTTATACAAATTTGTACATAATTTAGATATAATAATATAATAATAATTAATAAGATCTAGAAAATGTCAGAAGTGCGGTTGAAATATTAACACGTTAACAATTGCAACATATAATGATTTATGGGAAAACGTTGAGTTTTGCGTATATGGGAAACGCTGTATAAACGGGAAAGTCATGACGAAAATTTTATAATTTCCTATACTTGTTTCTATGGATCTTACAAAAACTGATATTGTTTTTAGAAATCGAAGAAAGGGAACTATGCTACATATTTTACAGATCCTAATACAACTTGTATTATACAATAACCCGACCAATGAACAAAAACTATACTTTTATATCGAGATAACCATTTTAGACACGACCTGTTAACGAAATGAAACATAATTTATAAAATATTAAATTATATTTTATAATGGTTATAAACGGTTACCAACTTCGGTTGTTTAAGTTATAATAGTAAGATACGTGTCAACTTTTATTCAAAGTCTTTTGTTAATTAAATTGGAGTCAAACTAATTTGGTTTAATTAACAACTCGCATTTATTATATAAGACCTGCAAGATATTATATACTTTTCATAAATCTTTGGATTGATCGTTTTTGTGATATAATTTACGGTAAGAATTATATAAGGGTTATTTTTCATAAGAAGTATATAACGAATATATATTACACGCTTTGCGTATATTTTCAAATTATTTATTTAACCAACCACCAAACCATTAAAATCTGGAAATCTAAATCTTTATCAACGTGTCGCGTTGACACAACAATTCATCGGGAAACCCAAATGAGTTATCCTAGGCTAGTGAGACTTAGCCGTTAAGACTAGTTGCAACTTCTTGGTCGAGCCGTTTCAGTTTCCGTTTCGTCTTGTACTCAATGTGTACATTCCCGCCAATCGTTCTTCATCATCGATGTGAGTTTATAGCCCCTCTTTCACTTGTTTTACATTTACTTTACAAATCTCGGGGGAGAATACATGCTCAACTCAACTTGTTTACATATTCGTTTACAATGTCTTTTACATACTATTCTACACACTTGGATTACATACTTGATTTTTGCGATTCATTACAAACACATTTACATGATTGATTTCAAATCGGTTTACATACTTATTTGCATAGCTCGCTATGGGATACATTATTTGACTTTATTTTTGGTCACAAATGCATACTTTACATTTGAAATGATTTTCGGATCACGATTTGTTTGGCGCCTGCGGGGCCAACAAGCATTACATGCCCGGGTGTTGCAGATGGAACACCCATGATGGGAACACATTATTTGTATCACTGCCCGAATCGGGTACATACAACAAGTCTACGTCACAGTGTCATGAACTGTAAATCACTTGGAGGGTGAGCGCGAATGTTATGAAATAGATCTATTTGGGATTGATAATCCCCGTTCGAGTGATTAGCTATCACTTGGCAAACGAACGTTATAGCATGTTGTCTGCGCGTATGTTATGAAATAGATCTATTCGGGATTGACAATCCCCGTTCGGGTGATTAGCTATCACCAGGTAAACGAACGTTATAACATGTCGGATCATGTTGGGGACTACAGGGCCCCCCGACACATACATACTTGGAACATTTTGGTGACGTTAAATTTGTCATGCATTATTTATAAAAATCTTTGGGATAAGATTGGTACTTTTGGTAACATAAAATGGGTCGTGCATATTTTATAAACATTTTTCATGGTACTGTGATGACACAGTGGATAAATATATTTGTTGAAACTTACATTCATATTTAAACAAATCTATGAACTCACCAACTTTAATGTTGACACTTTTAAGCATGTTTTTCTCAGGTGAATTAGATGCTTGGATTATTTGATGTGCATTGGAGTCTTTACATTCAAGTTTTTCATGGTGATGCAATTATGGGACAACTATTATTTTGATTTCAGAAAATCAACGAGATTGTTTTACAAACGACACATTTAGAGGTCGTTCTCTTGTATCTTGTGCTATTGTATTATGAAGTAACGCCCCCTGACATATTTCCGCTGCGACACATTTTTGGGGGTGTTACAGATTGGTATCAGAGCCAAGGTTATAGAGAACTAGGTTGCATATTTTACCCTAGACTATAACCGTTTTCACAAACATTGCATCACATCAAACATTTTCAAAGTGCATACACGCTACTTGCTTATGTGCTTACATTACGTGCTGCATTAAGTGCTTACGTGACATACATATATATAATATATATATGCTTGCATTCCCTTCGCGTATATCGTACGCTTATTTATATAAGAGTTATTATATAAATACCAGAATATTTTTAAGACATTGTGGGTTGCACAATGGTCTCATTCTACTCGTCAGACATTGTGAGTTGCGCAATGGTCTCACTTCGTTCTCAGACATTGTAAGTTAAACAATGGTCTCTAAGGATATTATTTTTCTTCATAGCTTTATACTATATTGTATTACACGGAGACCGTCATAATTTTGTTTACATGGAATTATGTATGAATCTAAGTATTACAAGTCTTGTATAGGCGGGACTTGTAATAAAACATTTTAAATATAGAGGTAAACAAACTAAGGGATAAAAAGCCACAATAACACCTAGGAGCTTGAACGAATCCAACTATTTTCGCGTTAATGTCCATACTTAAGAAATACACACTATCATTTCTTGTTCTTCACAAAAGAAATTTTGCAAATGCTTCGACACTATATAAAATCCAAAACTTGGCATATTTAAAATCTACAAGAGATAAGCACAAGTTTATCTGTTTACTAACGATTTCAAGTCTAGCATGTTTAAAGTCTATATGAGACTAGCATAAACTATCATCATTAATTGTTAAGGGAAAAAGCTAGAACTCAAATACACGTTCAATCGGGTCAAAAATTACTTCTTATTCTTACCAGCGGAAAACCAACATTTTTTTCTTTTTATTTTTTTTTTTTTTTTTTTTTTTTTTTTATAACAAGAACTAAAAATTTAAAAATTTTTTTGCTATTTTTGTGGAAAACGGGTACGGAGAACACAACAATACGCAAGCGCAACAACAAATCGATAGATACCCTCCCCAACTAAACACGAAACATTGTCCTCAATGTTTAAAGTCGGGATTCTAATCGGTACGAAATATCTAAGCCTTTATAATAAGTAGACCAAAGATTAAATCAGTTAATCTGATAATAATGGGAAAGGAATAATGATCTCCCAAACAAAATTTCACACAAAGGATGAGAAAACTCGAGTGCGCCGGAATTAGCATCGAACACAGAGGATTCTTGAACATGTCTGGTTAATCCTGCAATTTGTTGGGAGAATCCTGCAAAAATCACAACAAACAAGCTACAAACATCGAGAAATCGAAGAAAGTACAAGCCTCTCTCAACACAACACATTTGATAATAGAAAATAGAAAGAAAATAGAAAAGATAAGCATGGGGTGAACTCCCACGAAGCGGCTTGTTTTTGATTACCGAGTCGCAAGCTCGACTCGATCCCTGAATTAATTCGTCCTTAGGGAGAGCAAATGGAAATTTTTATTGAAACTGCCACTGGATAATGATACGTGATGATTCCGGGATCAAAAACAAAATTCTCACTTCGAAAGAAAAAATTCAAAGGTGATTCCTCGGTGTAAGTGAAGAATGGAAGAAAAGACCAAATGATAAATGCGAAGGAATTGACATCTTCACCATTTAGAGTAAACGTCTTCTTGTTTTGGTAGAAATTAAGCATGACATTCTTCAAACATTCATCTGGTGGTTCTGGCGGAGGTAAAAGAAATGACGGTTCTTTGAAAACTAAAAGAGTCCCGGAGGAAATGTTCTCTTTTAACTTCTCCTTCAATGTTATAAGATTTTTATCATGAATGGCATGATAAACTAGTATACCTGGTTTGAATACTTTGTCCTCGTTTCCGAGAGAATTCAAGGTAACACTAGCCGACAACTCCGCAGTGAAAGGCGAGTCGGAATCTAACAAAGGATGTGGTAAAATACTTGACTTGGTGGTAGAGTCAAATGAAATGGTTAAATCCTTTTTCAAGTCTTTTGGTTTAGAAAAATGATCATTAAAATCAACTGGATTATCAAAAGTGATTTGAATTGGCATGACAATGGTATGGATTGGAACATCTCTTGAAAATTCCTCTTCATTTTCCTTGATTTCTTCAACTTCTTGAGGACGAGAAAGAGATTTTGTTTTTTTATGTAAGTAAGTTGCCAAGAGACAAATTATCTTTTTCCTTATCGCAATTCGAGTCATCATTTTCCACACAAATCGGACCAATGAGAGAAACATCGTTGTCTTCCATGAACAAACCTTCTCTCCGGTGAGAGTAGGAGAAGTAGGATTGCTACTTGAAACTTCAAGGGTGGTAGGGAGGTTAAGATCAATTCCCGGTGGAATCGAATCTTTTTCAAGATAAGCTTCTAATTTACTTTCTTCTGGTGAAGTAAGTGTGGAGGAAAAAGACTTAATCTCGGCATCTTTATCGTTTTCTTCAAAGAGCGGATTCATGTTGCTAGATTTGAAACTTTCATCGAATTCGAAAAGAGGATTTGAGTAAACTTGAAAATTTACTTCATGAAATTCCTTCTTACCAAAAACTGATTGAGCAGTTTATACACACGTAAAATATGATATAAAATAATATAATCCCGAGAGTAATTAAGAAAGTTACCAAGTTACCCTTGATAAAATTCACTCTCAAAAAAAAGTATATATAATATAATATAAAATACGTATATTAAACCGGGCAAGTATGATCACCCGGGTCGTTTCCCCAATGACTAGTGA
>BQNB010033753.1:0-50232 GCA_026074375.1 Tanacetum coccineum | reverse complement strand
ATAAAGTGATGGCGCCAATAACAACAATGGGATCAACATACCTTTATTGTTTTGTCCAGTGAGCATGATAAAAGAAACTGATCCCAGCAAAGAACCGACATCACAACAGAAGTATGGCCTGTCAAGGTCTGTAGACACTGCAAATTCTCAAGATTCCAGACCTGAAAGCAAGTTATGCCGTTCAGAGTCGGTGCGTAAAATTTCAAAAAATGCCCGGGTTAGTATCTAGCAAACTAATTTACGCAACTTATAAACGGCCCAAACAGATCATATCTGAAAGGGTGGGACGGGTTAGATGACGCCCAAGATCTAATTTTAACGGGATACAACCTTCTAAATCGTCTACTTCAAATATCTAGACTAATATTGTTTTTGTAATCATAACTAATGCATTAACTGAAAATAAAAAGTGAACAATAAAATGTGTATTGGTACTCAAATCCAGCACGTCCATTACCCAGGCGGCCCGACCACCCCCATCATGCCATCTGTAACGCAATCGCCTTTTAAAGACACAAAACAAAAGGAAAGCCATAACACAATACCATACCAAATCAAATTAAACTCGCTTGTATAGAATTGTCCATGGAACCGGAATATAATCTATTAGCTCCAACAACTAGTGTCACAACAGCTGCGGAGTGTCCTTGAAGCGCTGTAACTGGTTCAAAGCAGTTGGTGACTGTATTATACTTCCACGCCAATATATTACTATCTTGCACACCGGCAAAGAGTAATTCATTGCCAACAGCCAGCGAGTAGACTTGCCCAACAGGTCCATTCAGACTCAGCTCAGCAGATGTCTGCACATTCCATGCCTATATTGTTACCCAACACAATCAAACGATCAGAACATAACGTTGATACTTTAAAAAACATCAGATAACAAACACGATCCTCACCTTAACAAGATTAGGCAAACCAACAAACATCCATGGACCTTCATTTAGCATACACCCCACTTCACCACCCAAATTAATAACCCCTGCACACTACAACAAAACCAACAAAAACCACAATATACAGTTAAATCCCAAATCTCAAAATCCTAACTAACCAAAAGGGTGTTTGGCATTGCTTAATTTTTCCGTTTTTTCTTCTAATCTACTTTTTAAGCAAAAGCAGTTTTATGTTACCCGCTGCTTAATTTGAGGTAAGATAAGCAGATTCTGATAAACCTAAAACCTTCGTAAATAATTCCGTTATACTTTTCCCGCCTATTATCGGTTGTTCGAGCATATTGCATTTATTACAAAATAAGCAAAATCCAAACATCATTTCCTGAGGTGCTAATATTAGATAAAAATATGAACCTGTCTAGATTGAAAATTCCAAACTATAACGTCTCGTGTTTACTCCCCGTATAAACTTATGAGGCCTAACAGGTAATGCAATACCGCTAACAACCTATCACATTACAATAACCACATCAGTATCAAAATATCAAAAAAGTAATGAAATTTAACAAAATGTATACCTTCTGATGGCCTTCAAGCTGCGTCAACATCGCAAAACAACTCCCAGTACACCACGAATGCAAAAACTTACACTGATCACCAAAACTACACGTCCCGTTCACCCAATACTTACACACCCTATCATTCTTAACCACAACTCTACTACTCCCACTCCCACTCCCATTACCCGCGCCTCGCCCGGGGCGTCCCCACGTATTCGACCCGCTAACATACGAACTCCCCCCTCTTCGCACATTACTAACACGATGATCCTCGGTAGCGAAACCGTTATTATACGGTCTTTTCGATGACGCACCAGTGCCGTTATTAAGCGATATCTCGTGATGTAAAAAGGTGCAATTAGGTCTAGTACAATTACCAGCTCTCCAATGATAACATACTTTCTGGTTATTACTATTATTACTAATAAATACTCTAAACCGTTACTTCGTCTTTAACTTTCCCAGAGGAGAAAGTTGAGAGCGATGAGGAGTATACTATAGTTTCCCGTATAAAGTAATTGACTCAGTTACCCTAAGGACGACGGGGATAACAGCAAGAGTATTACACTACATGTACGCCAAAATACATAAAATCAATCTCAATATCACTTTATAAGTCACACTATAACTACAAACTCAGTATAATCACAACAACTAAAACATCCAAACAACGTCAATCAGCCATACCTCGATAACAAATATGCTATACCTTCTGACAATCTGGCGCTCAAGCTGCTCGCATCATACTCGCAAAAGAACACGACGCATCATACTACACCACAGATTAGCAAAACCGCTTACCTTGATCCACCAATCTACATTCACACGTCCCGTTCACCCCGATACTACAAACTCCTTAATCATATCTCACACAGTCACCTATGGAAGCCGCAGTTCTCTTGAACACAGCGACTACATCATTCGAACTAAGCTTCTAACCTCTACTCCGAATGACATCGCTCATATGAGTTACGACGCTTGTCGCTGTGCGGCCCGGGTCGGTCACCCACGTATTCGGAGGGGCTGCCCGCAGCTACTTGGAGCCTTATAACGATAGTGTCGTCACGTTGATAGGCAATCCCTCCGCCGATCTTCGCACTTTTACTCAACACCGACTGATCGCCTTCGGAATAGCTGACACCACCAGTTATTTGACGGTCTTTATGCGAGATTGACTGGCTAACCCGGTTCATCGCCAACGTTATTAAGGCGATACGATCTGTGCATGTAAAAAGGTCCTGGCCAGATTCTTTAGCTACTACGCCCTACAATTACCAGCCTGCATATTCAATGATGAATCCATCTTTACATAGGCTCTATTTCACTCATCACGCTAATTATATGTAGATTAGATACGGAATATTCACTTATATTCCACTAGATCTATCGAATAGATGAGGAGGCTACATTAGATCGGATTGACTAAACACTGTCTATTTTCCTCGATAAACATCATTAAGTGCCATGTTTTTGAACCATACAAATAAATATGTAATGTATAACTAAACGTTCTAGCAGTATGGGGGTTTTTTACGTGGGGTCGCTGCAAATTGGAGGCGATGGAGACCTTGGACAGGTTGTAGATATGGCCGCGAGTTTGGGGCGAACGTGCAGTGTGTTGGGTGGCGGGGGCGGGGATGCAGAGGGAATAGAGTTCATATAGTAGATGATATGAGTTAAGTGATTTTGCTAAGATGGAGTCTCTGGAGATGTTCCTGAGCCCCCTAAATCTCTGGATTTGGGGATAATTGACGTTACTGGTCGGCATTGAAGTTATTTATATGGCTGTGATTTTGAGCCTTTGACTTTTGTTAAGTGCGTTAGATGTACGTCGGCGTAGGAGTCCGGCTTTATATAAGATAGGTTAGGATTGATTTGGTGTGGCATATTCTTATGCTTTATGAAGTGTGAACGAATTTATGATATTATTGGTCCGTATTGTTTGAGGGTTGGCTTTTGGTTTATGGATTTTTCGAAATTTTAAATCCAGAGATCAAACTACATCTTCGTACTTTGTGGTTTGCGTTGAATCGTAGCTATAGCTCCTTAATGAGCGGATAAATATAGCATCCGTCCTCCTTAAAAGTGATGATAACGTATTTATGTCGTTGGTCCATACACATTATATAAACGACCCATTAACTGTCGTTACTATAAACACTTGTGATAACCCATACAATGATGGAAATAATTGGTATTATTACACTACTTCCTAAAAGCATTTAATTCACTTCGCTCCTAACATGATATTGCCCGTTACATCGTCTATATAATGAGTTCTCGACCCATCTTCTACAGGGATAATCACTCCCCAAGTCAGCAGATTTAATGGTGACCATATAGTACTGACAAATCCACCATCAAACGTCTTCTATCAATAAACCTAAAAACCTCATTTTCATACATAAAATCATCACTGCGTCATTCCCATATACAAATGCTAAACCTGAAAAACACCGTCCGATCACGGCTACCATCATTTACGAGTCGCCACCGACCATTTCCCACCCTAGTGTAGAGTAAACAGGTACCAAGATTGATCATACTTACTTGTTTCAAACTAAACACTACCCGATCTACACCAAACTTAAAATTTATACACATCGAATCAATTTTTAACAATTATTGTCACCATACATTAGGATAATAGCATCATCAAAAAATGAATTCATGTTCTTTCTCAAACAAACAATATATCCCATTTTGATCTAGTCGGATGGCGACGAACGACTGAATGTTTCAAGGTGGTGCCCATCTAAATCACATATCCCAGACCGCATCTCGCTGAGTCAAGATCGTTTGCACCGGGTCTCTACAGCCGTTCGGGTAAAGCGCTGCTTTTGTTATGCTATATTGGCTTTTCTTGTTCAAGATCTATGATGGTATGTTTAAGATCTTTAAAAGATTCATTCATGAAATGAATACAAACCTTGGATCTGTGTTACTCTCTTAAGTTTAGAAAATGTTGCTTTGTATTATTGTCTTTGATCGTTTTATTTTGACGATGGGCTTCATCTAATCTGTTTTCACTTGTATCTACTAGCTCGTTTGAACCAATTGTTTGGTTTGACATGAGACGGCATAGTGAAAATCTTTGTATTACGCTTTTGTTTAACACATTGCACGATTGCATTGTTTTATCCTCTTATATTGTAAATTAACTTTGGACTTTTTACAATTTTACATGTTGATGTGATCTTTCATTTTTAGCTAAAATGTGAAGAAAGATAGGTGACATTTCAATATGAAAAAGAGTGATGTACATTAGAAATGCGTCTTACTAAGCATGTAGAAATTTTTTATAAGATATTACATACTAGAACGCCTATGTACGTTTTGAATTCAAGGGTTATTTGGTTAAATAAGATAAACATGAAGATGAGAAAATAAAAAATAAAAAATATGGTATTTGGAATTTTGAATTGGTGTGTGGGGGTTGCATTGTGCAAATTGTGCGTGTGGGCCTAGATGACGGTCTTTGTGTGATGGTTGCATTGGGAAAATGAAGAAGAAGAATAAAGCTGAACGGACTGGCTTGGATAGCACCAAAGCACGTTTTTGCATGTTTGTCTAGGTGGTTAATAAAGTAAGGAAAGAGAATTAACAGCAAATCGTTACCAATATACGTCCTCATTGTTGAGATGATCGTAGTTGGAGTGACTTAAAACGACACAGATCAATGAGTGGTACGATAAACATGAGTACAACGATCCAGAAGAAAACGAATTCACACTTAACGCCGGAACGTTGCATATTCTATTTTCGTTCAAACAATACTATAATGCTCGAAGGGGGGATCACCGCAAACATAGATAAGGATCGAAACAGTGTAGTTTTATGACTCTTAACAATTGTTAAGTATTCTTTATTTATCTATATTACATCGTATAAAGATGTTAAGCATCAATTTTGACAAATGTACGAATGAAAGAATGTTGAATTTAATATTAAGAAACAGAATTCATACTTCACAATGTTCACATTTAATAAACTCAGTCCGTAAAAATACTTTATATACATTGGTATACAGCCATCATTTAATTTAGTAATTAGTAACGGCGCTAATATTATTAAAAAAAGAAGTGCAACCGTAAAAATCATTTACTATCAATACTGTAACATATTCAAAAATATGTAACGACTCACACAAAAGCACCTCCCTCTACTCAACTTTCAAACGGACCCCAAACCGCATACCTTACCACCATATAAAACCACTCTACAAAACAAATCTACATACCTATTCCGGATACAATGATCAGAAGTCAAACTCATCTTAAAAACCATCAATTAAACAACTGACATTAAAAAAACATCTTTCCGTCTCTAAGCCCCGTTCCGAGAAACACATTTCTCGTCTTCATCAGTCCACGTCCCATACCAAGGTGGCGCAACCATACAAAACGGACAACGACTCATCTAAAAAAAAACAAAACACAACTAGATCTCCCAACATCTTCCCACTAACAGGCCGCACAACAACAACTCACAACACAGGTTATTTTACAAAGACAAAAACTACACAAACGCACAACAATACACATCAAAACACAGCAAAAGAGTAATCTCTAAAATCGTCTTCCTCGCACTAAATGATAACATTCACTGTATCACATCACGTAATGGATCCCATTCACTTAGTTATCACTTCTCACTAACTCACTCACTACGTGCAGTACTTTTCCATAATTCACTTTCAAAATCACTTTCACGAGGCCACCATGATATTCACCTATTCCTAACATATTTCCACTGTACTCAACTCTTAGAGATTACTTTGCTCTATATAATCTTTATATATTGTTAGATAAAACTCGCTTATATTAAACGTTAATAAAATACGAAAAATTTAACCATATATCGCATATCGCATTAATTATCTGCCGCTAGACTTTAATTTTCGGTGCTAAATGCTCTACGGGTACCTCGTCTAGTTTGATTTAAACATATAAATAAGAGTAACAGTGCAAACTACATCTCTGTAGTTTGCACTTCACAACTAATACATCCCTGTTCAAAACTTTTGAGCAGTTTACCATATTTCGTTAAGGCAAACGATGTAATAACAATAATAAAGCATCCATGAGTAACGAACGGGATGCAAAATATTTTTTCTTATCGTTCTCCTTCTGACGAGGGATGTATTGTGTGAGAAAACCACATTGATGTATTTTGTAAATATTTTTATTTTTATTTTTGTTTTTTTATTTTTATTTTTTAAAATTTTTTTTGTTTTTTTTGTTTTTTTTATTTTTTAAATTTATTATTATTATTATTATTACTATTGGCCCTTTTTTTATTTTTTTAATATTATCAATATTATGTTTTTTTGTTTTTTATTTATTTGGTACGTTTTTGTCCCTTTTTCTCCGACGTTATTATACGTTTTCGTACGCTTTCATCCGCTTTTATCAGATTAAATATGTTTTGGTAAATTTTTATACGATTTTGTACGTGTTTGTACGTTTTGGTACGTTTTTATAAGTTTTTATCCGTTTTTGTACGTTTTTTTTATTTGTCCGCTTTTGTACGTTTATCCGTATTTATTATCAGTTTTTATCCGTTTCTATACGTTTTCATCCGTACAAAAAAGTAGAAAAACGAAATGTATCAAAAAGTATAAAAACGTACAAACACGTTCAAAAACGACAAAACATTTGTATGTTTTACGTTTTTGTACATTGTTTTTCCGTTTTTGTACGTTTTTATACTTTTTGATCCATTTTGTTTTTATACATACAAAAACGTACCAACACGTATAATAACGTCGGAGAAAAACGGATAAAAACGAAAAAAAAGTACCAAACAGATAAAAACAAAAAAAATTAATAATATAAAATAAAAATAAAATAAAAAATAAAAAATAAAATATTTGCAAAATACATCATGTTAGAAACACAAAAAGTATCGATCACTACCAATATAATTAGTCGTAGCTTCTAAATTAATCATAAGGTTAAGATAGAAAGCTAATCGGGCTAAAGGCCCATGGAAAGCCTTTTGAGAGGCCCATGGCCGGTTACATGTATAAGTATAAATATCCTCTCCACGCATGGAGAGGGTGTTGGTTGGTTGGTTGGTTAGTTCATTTTTACATAATCTAATCTTTCTTTCTTACTTTCTCTCACTAGAACCTTACTCCCATCCACTTTCTCTCTCTAGAATTTCTTCATTGGTATTTGGTGTTATAGATTGCTAGCACATTCTACAATTGGTATCAAGAGCCATTGAGTGATTTGTTAAGTTTTTGTGTTTTGTTTCTTAGTCGTTTTTTTAGCTTCTTGTTATACCGGTAACAATTCTCTTTTATTTTATTTTTCATTGTTTATCAAAGCTCTTTGGTACACATAAAAGATCATTTAACATAGGTAAAAACTGCTCTATATTCTTAAATAATGTGTACATGCTTTGAATCAAAAGAAAAAAACAAACATCATTTTTTGTTCAAGCTTTTTTGTTCAATACTTTAAAAAGAAAAATCTTAATTCAAAATTTTGGCTTAATAAACCTTAAAGTTGTGCATTTTAAAGGTACCTATTACCTTATAGCTTAGTAATACTAGTTTACAAAAAAAGAAAATTTTTGGTTAAAAAATGAACAAGAAAGTGAGTCTTTTGTGTTTGGAAAGATTTGATTTCGTACCATTGAACGCGATTACAATTTTAATGTAATGGCATTAGTCAAGTTTCTTGTGCAAGGCGATTTACAATTGCAGTTTAAGGCGAATTAACGAAAGTACAAGTGCAAGGCGAATTAGAACAGTTTCCTAGTGCAAGCGAGTTAGCATTTTTCATGCAGAAAGCGAATTAACAATTCTTTATGCAAGAGATAGGAAATTTCCTATACAAGCAGTTATCAATATTCCATTGCAAAGCCGAATTATCAACTTCTAGTACAAGGCATTTAACAAGTTTACTAGAGAAGGCGATTTAGCATTTTCCCAAGCAAGGCGATTTACAACATCCTTTACAAGGCGATTAACAATTGTCTTTAGAAGCGATTTAAAAACTTTTAAACGGAAAATTAATTCACATGAACTCAGTTCAAAACTTAAATTTGCTAAATTAAATTATATGGTTTATCTCTTTGATTTGTAAAATCTCGTGAAACATTCAATCGTCTTCCCGGTTTTATCAAGAGTTGTAAAATCCCGTGTAGTTTCAAGACTTACAATAATCAAAATACAAATCACTAAACAACACAATTACTTTCAATCACCGATCGAATCCACAAAGTAATCTAAACAACATCAAATCCAACATGATTTAGTTATTCCACTTGACAAAAGAATACTCATGCTACTATAAGATAACACCTATTGATGCTGACAATCGTCCACCTATGTTGGACCAAGACTATGTATATGCTTAGGTAAAAGCAATGAACTCTAACATTGCAAAATATAGAGCATGAAGAAGATCCTTGTATCAGCCAAAAAATGATGCGTCCACCATTTGGCAATTTGTTGAAGAGAATTGATGACCAAAAACATAACTAAAAAACATGTTGAATAGTTTGCCGCTATGAGAAAATCTAAGCTGACTTGTGATAAGAAAGCTACCATTATCATTCTTTACAAGTCGCCAGCTAATATCTCTTCACTTGGTGAATCAACACACAGAGTTTGCTAAAGATTATGGAAAGTATTTTCAATTACTGATTGCAATGATACCTCTTGTGACTAAGCAATGAGATTGAGATATTTATTTTCTAATGATGCATTTTGATAAGTTTTACCACATAAAGGGGAATACTGTCACAAGATATTATGAGATTCTACCTCAGCTGATAGTTATATGAACATCTACAACATGAAAATAAGCAATTTTTAATAAAACAAAGTACTTAAACAGTCCTTCTATTGGAATGGAGCAAATTTAATACTGATGTCAACTCGTAAAGGATTTGCATACGACCAACTTTGATCAACGTCATCATATCTTGAGACAACACGAACTCCAACAAAATGAAGATCCGTCTTCTACTGACACAATCAAGCTCATTTTGCCATTTGGTATTAAATGAGGCAATAACACACTCACTTCATACACTTATCAGATCTTCATACCACAAGCCTCGATGTCAACAACTTTTCCACCATGCCTCATATGGATTAATTCAGCCCACACAACATTACTCACAGACTTATCCATCAGAGTCACCTCTTGTGGACTCAGGTTATGCTGTTCCTGTTTTCTTTTTAGGAGATGATCCAATTACGTGTCTCAACATTGCAATGGCTTTTTTAATAGTTGTAGCTTCCTCAAAGTTCCCCTCAACCAATAATCAATTTAGAACTTCATCGAATCCAAGAAACCAGTCCACTATTCAAGATGGCAGGGTCATAGTGCAACAAGTTCAGGGGAGACAGGTGTAGCTTCCTCAAGGTTCCCCTCAACCAATAATAAACTTAGGACTTTATCGAATCCAAGAAACCAGGCCACTATTCAAGATGGCAGGGTCACAGTGCAACAAGTTCAGAGGAGACAAGGTCAAAGTTATTCTGGTACTGGGTATAAGAGTAATGCTACTAGTTCTGGGGGAAACAAATCAAGTGGACAAGCAAGGGTTGTTAAATGCTACAACTGTCAAGGTGAAGGACATATGGCTAGGCAATGCACTCAGCCTAAGCGATCAAGGAATGCATCATGATATAAGGATAGAGCAATGTTAGCTGAAGCTCAGGAAGCTGGACAAATTTTGGATGAAGAGCAACTCGCATTTCTTGTAGTTTCGAGGGTTCCAGATGGTCAAGTTGTTTAGACAATCATTCCAAACAATGCTGCTTTTCAAACTGAGGATCTTGACACTTATAATTCTGACTGTGATGATATCTCGAATGAAAAAGTGGTTTTCATGGCCAACATTTCCAGCTATGGTTCTGATGTTATCTTAGAGGTACCTCATTCTGAAACCTATCTTAATGAGATAGAAAATCAAAGTGTGCTTGCAACGCAGGATTTTGAACAACCACCAGCTGTGGATATTACAAATAATTAGATACATAGTGATAGCAATATCATTCCGTACTCTTAATATTTGCAAGAAACACAACAGGCAAATGTTCAAGATACTTATTTGTAGGCACAACAAGATTCAATGATTTTATTTATGATAGAACAAATGTCAGAACAAATGATTAATCATGTAAATAATTAGGAAAAGGCTAATAAGGAACAGAATAATGAATCAATAACCGCTGAGCTAGAAAGATATAAAGAACGAGTCAAAACGTTTGAACAACGTCTTAATATTGATTTAAGTAGTCATGAAAAAATGATTGATTCTCAAATGGATGATATGATTAAGGAGAAGCTTGCACTGAAAGAACAAGTTGACTCACTTGAGCTAAATCTTTCAAAACAAATCAAAGAAAAGGAATGTTTATTGCAAACATTCATTGTTTTCAAAAGTGAATCCAAAGAAAAGGAAGATAAATATATGGAAAACGAAATTAATTTGGAAAAGAAGATAAAGGAACTTGATAATATTCTTTTTAAAGTGGGTCAATCTGCTCAAACAGTGCACATGTTAACTAAGCCACAAGCTCTATGTTATCAAAATTTGTTTTACCTTAAGAAAGCTCAGCGGATTAAACCAACCTTGTATGATGGTATTGTTATGTCTGCTAAATATGTTGTTATGCCTGTGATTGATATGAGGAAACTTTAATTTTGGAAAAAGAGAGTCGATCAAAAATGTTTGAAAAAGCAAAGGATCCAGAGGTTATTAATAAAAACATTTCTCATAAACCTATTGATTATGAAAAGTTAAATAGACTATCTAAAGATTTTGGGAAACATTTTACCCCACAACAAGAAATGGATGCTGAACAAGCTTTCTGGTTTTGTATATCTGATGCGGTCGTCGTTAGACTTCTACACGAAGTTTTACAACTCTCTAGGCAAAGCACCTAATTGTTGTAATAGTAGTATAGGCAAGACTCGGGGGGTTGTTATCGTTCACTCGAGGAATAGGTTGGGTAGGCTTGATCACGGTCTAACAAAATTCTAAGGGTTGAGGGAAGATTCTTTTTGTGTTTTTATGTTTTATGGAAAGCAAGTAAATTATTTCATTTCTAAAATCTTTAAAAGACATCTTCAATGTGTTTGATAGAGATCTTCTAAATGAAATAATGGAAGTACAGACAGTTTTTTACCAAATGGACGCTGCTGTTCAACAATTTTCGGTCGACAAACAATGTTTGAAAATTGCTAAAAAATAATTATTTTTGGAAAATGATCGACTCTTACAACAAATCATGTCTCAAGATGTTCTTTTAACTGTGATGAATTCTATGTCGTTGATTGGTGAAACTTTGAATATGGATGGAAATAGAAAAGAATCTTGTAATCTTGAGGCCGAGCTTTTAAAATCACAAAATGCGTTTAATGATCTTTTGAAACGTCACTCACAACTTGAAAAACATTGTATTTCTCTTGAATGCTCAATACAACTCAATCAAGAAATTTTTCAAAAACGTGAATCTTGTGATAATCAAAATGCTCTTGAAATTCTAGAATTTTTTTGAAAAGAATGATTTGAAAGCTCAGCTTCAAGACAAAGATAGTACCATTTGTAAGTTGAAGGACATGATAAAATCAATGAGAGAAAAGTCCAAGGTTGAGAATGTCAAGTATGATTATTATGAAAAATATACAAAAAAATGTAAGAAAGGAGAATAGTGTGGCAAAATTGCTTTCGGAAAACGAACGTCTTTTGTAATGAAAGTCAATCATGTTAAACAGGATTTTAAAGAGTATTTTTGACTTAAATAAATAGACCTGATAAATCTAAAGAACAAATGGACTCTCTAAAATGATTAAACAGACTTAAAAATCATGCAGAGAAAAGGCTTTAAAACTTAATCAAGATAAGGTTTATTTAGTGATAACGTCAATTAAAAAAATGAATTACGCAAAATAAAAAGGAAAAGAGATTGATGATATGCTGCACAATACCATCTGCCAACACCTATGTTAACCAAGAATGTTCAAGCTAGTTTTAGAAACCTTTGGCTCCTCGGTTTATTTGCAACATAGGAAAGCTCACATAGATTATCTTAATACACTCCAAGACCAGCGAAATTCTATGGGGAATAGTCAAACAAGCTAAAGCTGCACAACCTTTAGATAAAGAGTTAGACTTTGCTGTAAGCATGCCCAACGAATTCAGGAGTTGCTTGTATATGTTCGAGATACATGCCTTAATGCGATTAATCTTAGTGCTAAAAAGGTTGCTGTCACACCCAAAAACAAGGACAAGAAAGTTAGGTTTGTTGAACCTATCACATCCTCAAGCAACAGTAAATAAGTAGAGTCATCAAAAACATCAGATTCTAACACACCTGTGTTGTCTTCTACACGATTGAAGTGTTCTACTAGTAAGTGCAGATCAAAGCCTACTGGCAATAAAAGGAATGATAGGATCTCGCGACCATCAAGTAGGAACATAAAGAAAAAGTATAACAACCTAGAAAGATTATAAAAAGAAAAAGAATCGTGTTGCTGAACCTATTTGTGATGCTAATGTTAAGCATTCAAAGTTAAATGCGAATTCTGATCTTAATTGTGCTAATTGTATGAAATCTTTGTTTGATGTTCATGATAAGTGTTTTCTTAATTTTGTAAAAACTGTAAATAGCCGTGCTAAATCTGCTAAGAAACATAAAAAACAAAATATTTGGAAACCTATGGGTCATGCATTCACTGAAGTAGGATTTAAGTGGAAACCAACAGGCAGAACTTTCACTATAGTTGGTAATTTGTACCCTTTAACTAGGATCACTTCAGCTAACGTAGTGCCACCTAAGAAAACCACTTCGCACTCAGTTGAAACACAAAAACCAGAGCTTAAAGTTTATAGCAGGAAACCCAAAAATGTTAAAAATGTATGTTAATACAAATAATGCCTAAAAACGTTATTTATATTTTTCGACCTCTCAACGTTTTGATAATAACAAAATGTAAAAACGTTTATAATAAAAATAAACGTTTACAAATTATTAAATGTAAAATTTCATTTCTAAGATTAGTGATCACTTAAGGTATGGACAAACAAAATAATTAAGCATGATTAGTGATCAAGAAAATATTTTTCTCTTAATCCTCATACATTAATCTCACAAAAGTATTTTTTCAAAAATACTTTTACAAAATATTTTCTAATTAAAATAAAAAGTTTTATTAAAAACTTAAAATTTGAAATTCAAATTTCCCCCCAAAACGGAAGCTTCTACACCAGATACAACCTTCCCCACAAAAAGACAAAAAAGGGAGCGGAGTCTAGGCGGCGACCCCCTTATAGGCCTGACGACCCCCTTATATATAAGGGACCGCCCCTAGAGAGCCGTTGGGATTCCCTGCCTATAAATACTGCTCCATTCCCAACAGAAAATGATTCCTCTTTGCATGAAATTTTTCAGTCTTTTTTTTCTCTCTCTAAACCTTCTTTCTCTCACTAAAACTCTTGATCACTAACATACTTAGATCTTTGTTTTCAAGTGACTAATTATCTCTCCTATCTCTCCCTCTCATTCAAGTGCAAGAGAAGAACACTCGTATTCGTCGAGAAATAAAGTATTAATTAGTGATCTCTCCTCACTCTTCTAATACCAAAACTCTATTTTATGTATCTTGGTGTATTTGAGTGATTCGGATATTGTTAGATCCGATAGTGTAGATCGTGTGAGTGTGATATCTGTGAATTGGTAATTGGCATCTAGCTAAGATTAGGAATCGACATTTAGCTTAGTGTCGGAAAATAATGTAAGCGACGTGTAAACGGTTTCTCCCCTAAAGGGAGCTTGTTGACATAGTGAAATCTTGAGTAGGATACTCGGAGTGGAGTAGGGCGAAGAGGTGCTTTGTAGCCGAACCACTATAAAAACTCGTGTCTTGTTTGTTGTTTCTTTCCTTAATCTCTTTAACATTATTATTGTTGTTATTTAGTTTCGTTTAATAGTAATTCTTGTTTATATTGTGATTTGATTGAACATATAACTCGGATCTATACATTTTTGAAAGTAAAATTTTAAACCGTAAAACAAACATGTAAACTATTCAACCCTCCATTCTAGTTTCCACAATGTAGGTTCGAGTAAAAAAGCTAAGATTGTAGAATCTAAGAATGCTAGCCACTCGGAACCCAATCATACTTGGGATCCAGTGCTACAGATATTCCATTTTCTTCTTCTCTTGTCATGACAAGTTGTCCAGATTGTTCTCTCGTATCTGGACTCTGGATGTTCGAAACACATGACAGGGAATCGCTCTCAGCTCATGAACTATGTTAGTAAATTTATGGGTACAGTTAGATTCGGGAACGACCATATTGCAAGAATTATAGGGTATGGTGACTATCAGTTGGGAAATGTGACTATCTCAAGGGTATACTACGTCGAGGGGCTTAGACATAACTTGTTTTCTGTTGGACAATTTTGTGACGGGGATCTTGAAGTCGCATTTCAGAATAACACTTACTTTTTTCGTAATTTAGAAGGTATTGATCTCTTTTTCGGATCCCGTGACATAAATTTGTACACAATTTATCTTGATGACATGCTCAAAACATCTCTGATTTGTCTTATATCCAAAGCGTCAAAGACTAAGAGCTGGTTATGGCACCGATATACACAATCTTACTTTGTACTATTAATAAGCTAAGCTAATAGACGATCTTGCACGAGCATTTCCAAACTTAGAATTTCAGAAAGATCATTTATGTTCTGCATGTGCGTTAGGAAAAAGCAAGAAATCCTCCCATCAACCCAAAGCTGAAGACACTAACCAGGAGAAACTATACCTTTTGCATATGGATTTTTGTGGCCCGATGCATGTGGCGAGTATTAACGGGTAAAGGTATATCTTAGTGATTGTCGACAATTACTCAAGATTTACTTGGGTTAGATTTTTAAGGACAAAAGATGAAGCTCCTGAGGCCATCATTAAATGCATCAAAAATATTCAGGTTCGTTTGAATGCCACTATCGGTAAAGTCAAACAATAAATGGAACCGAATTTGTCAATCAGACACTTTGTGAATTTTATGAAAATGTTGGCATCTCACATCAAACATCTGTTACACGCACTCCTCAGTAGAACATCGTTGTTGAAAGGCGAAACCGAACTCTTATAGAAGCTACTCGTACAATTTAAAAATTAATCTAAAGCCCATATTTTGTAAGGGCCGAAGCAATCAATACAGCCTGTTACACCCAAAACCGTTCAATAATCCATCGTCGATACAACAAAACTCCATATGAGCTTATGCAAGATAAGAAACCGGATTTATCATTCTTTCATGTCTTTGGTGCACTATGTTATCCTACCAATGACAATGACGACCCAGGTAAATTAGATGCAAAAGATGACATTGGTATTTTCGTTGGTTATGCGCCCGCAAAGAAAGCATTCAGAATCTACAACAAAAGGACCCAGAAAATTATTGAAACAGTTCATGTGACATTTGATGAGCTGATAGCTATGGCTTCTGAACAATTTAGTTCAAGACCCAGACTTCAATGTATGACTCCTGCAACATCCAGTTCAGGACTCATTCTAAACCCTGTTTATCAACAACCTTGTATTCCACCAAATAGAGATGATTAGGATCACTTGTTTCAACCTATGTTCGATGAATACTTTACTCCTCCACCAATTTTTATTACTCCAGTTCAAGAAGTTGCTACTTCGCGAGCTGTGGGTTTAGCTGATTCTCTTATGTCAACTTCCATTGACCAGGATGCTCCATCATCAATTACTCCATCAACATAAGAACAAGAACAATCTCCAAACATTTCTCAAGGTTTTGAAGAATCACCAAAGACACCAATCTTTTATGATGATCCACTTAATGAATCTCCTCATGTAGAATCAACTTCTCAAGGGTCATCATCGAATATGAGACAAACCCACACTCTATTTGAACACCTTGGTAGATGGACTAAGGATCATCCTATAGCAAACGTGATTGACGATCCTTCTCGTTATGTCTCTACAAGAAAGCAACTCTGATGCCATGTGGTGTTACTTCGATGCCTTCCTAACTTCGGTAGAACCAAAGAACCTTAAACAAGCAATGAACAAACCATCATGGATCGATGCAATGCAAGAAGAAATTCATGAATTTTAAAGACTAAAAGTTTGGGAATTGGTGTCGTATCCAGATAAAGTTCTTTTGATCAAACTAAAGTGGAATTTAAAATGAGTCCAAGACGGACGAATTTGGTGGGGTACTTAAGAATAAGGCTAGACTAGTTGTTCAAGGTTTCAGGCAAGAAGAGGGAATCGATTTTGAGGATTCATTTGCACCGGTTGCTAGAATAGAGGCCATCCATATCTTTGTAGCAAATGCCGCTCATAAGAATATGACGATCTACCAAATGGACTTCAAAACGGCTTTCTTAAATGGCGAGCTCAAAGAAGAGGTCTACGTTTCTCAACCAAAAGGATTTGTTGACCAAGACAACCCATCGCATGTGTACAAGCTCAAAAAGGCCCTTTATGGTCTTAAACAAGCACCACGTGCATGGTACGACATGATGTCAAGCTTCCTAATCTCACAACAATTCTCTAAAGGTGCATTGATCCAACACTATTTACATGACAAGATGGGAATGACTTATTACTGGTACAAATTTATGTTGATGATATAATATTTGCATCTACTAATATTGCCATGTGTAATGAGTTTGCTAATCCATGACCCATAATTCAGATGTCTAATGAAGGGGTGCAATGTCATTATTTTTAGGATTACAAATCTCTCAAAGTCCTAGAGGAATCTTTATAAACCAATCTAAATATGCTTCTGAAATTGTTAAAAAATATGGTATGCTTACTAGTGATTCTGTAGACACACCTATGGTAGAAAAGAGTAAACTAGATGAAGATCTACAGGGGACACCAATTGATGCTACACTTTAACGTGGTATGATTAGATCTCTCATGTATCTGACATCTAGTAGACCATACCTTATTTATGCAGTCTGCTTATGTGCCTGGTATCAGGCAAAGCCTACCATAAAGCACTTAAATGCAGTTAAGCGGATCTTTCGATACCAGAAAAAGAAAGGCAGGGAACGCAATTAACATGGGTCTCTGGTACTCGAAGGATACCGATATGTCTATGATAACATATGCAGATGCAGATCACGCAGGGTGTAAGGACACTAGACACAATACATCAGGAAGTTCTCAGTTCTTAGGTGACAAACTTGTTAGCTGGTCGTCCAAGAAGCAAAAGTGCACTGCCATCTCGAGTACATAGGCTGAATATATTGCCTTATCTGGGTGTTGTGCTCAAATCCTATGGATGCGTTCGCAGCTAACAAATTATGGTTTTCAATTCAACAAGATTCCTCTGTACTGCGACAACAAGAGTGCGATTGCTTTATGCTGCAACAATGTTCAACACTCACGAGCCAAGCACATTGATGTTCTCTACCATTTTATAAAGGAGCAAGTGGAAAATGGAATTGTAGAGCTATACTTTGTCTGGACTGAATACCAACTGGCTGACATCTTCACCAAAACTTTGCCAAGAGAAAGATTCAACTTCTTGATCGAAAAGCTCGGTATGAGAAGCATGTCTCCGGAAACGTTGAAATGTCTGGCAGAGGAAACAAACGAGTGATGGTGGTAACTCATATCCTGTATTATATGTACATAAGAAAACAAAAAAACTCAAAAATATTTTTTCTTTTATATAATTTTTTCAAAAAGAAAAAAAATTAAAAAATCAGAAAAATATAAAAATATGTATCTCTTGCATGTCTTCTGAAAATCGATAACATTTACAGTCTTAGAAATGTCATTTAATAATGATACGAGGCTATAAATGAAGTTCGAGCAGAAGTTCAAAAGTTTTCAAAACATGCCAAAATGGCTTGCTATTATTTCAGATAGCAACCCGGTCATCATGTTAAAGGCAAATATTTCAAAAAAGAAAACTTGACCTCATAACAGGAATTTATTATCGGGCATGGTCTACTTTATGACCATGCAAAGGCTTGTGATTACTTTGCATCATGACCCGTGCTTCCCATATTTCATTAGTGTACGTGTTAGTGCGCTTATGTGTCAAAATAAGAGAAATCTTATTTTTATTGGTAAAAAGTTGTCTTCATAATGAATCAGTGTTTTCAGTAATCACAAAAAGATTTTCAAAGACAATTCGACCACTCAAACAATGACAATAGCTCTTTAAATAGAAAACGAGTCATTATTTGAGGGGGAGAAAGTGTCATCAAATAATCTTTTAAAACGGTCTTTCAAAATAAGTCACGAAATAAATGAATAAAGTTTTTGATAATGACGGATAACCACTTAAAGGGGAGTTAACTTATATTAACTACAAGGGCTTTAGATGTCATTTGTTTCAAACTATAGGGACTTATTTGCAATTTAAGACTTAGGTGATATTTCTCACGATAGATTTAAGCTATCAATCTTCGAACACAAATTTTTTTTTTAAATGAAAAAAAATAATAAAAAGAAAAATTAATAATAAATCCCCCCAAAAAAAGATCACAAGTATAGGGCGTACAAGGTTTTGCTGATTCTGAGTATCGAAACCACCCCCCCCCCCCCCCCCACCCCCCCCACCCCACCGCCCCCCCCCCCCCCTACCCCCCCCCCCGCAAGGGAAGGAGAATCTACACTAGAACGTACAACAAGTACACTTGATAGAGTCCATAGCCTTCTTTTGATTTTAGGCCATTTCGGGAAGACAAATGTCATAACCGCAGAGAAAATCAGTGTTTTAACTTGTTAACTTTCGGATGCAGTATTTCATCCACATGGAGGAAGAGATGTCTTATTATTTTTAGTATGCATCATTTGAGATACCAGGGGGAAGTATTGTAAGAAGATTTATTTTAAGCGTAAGAAGATTTTTTACTGATTCAATAAATGCTTCCTCAAACGGTTAATCAATAAGCTTATTTTAAAAAGGAGTAGAATTAGTTGACAAAAGAGGTACACATAGGTTTGATAAGTATGATGATTCCTTAAGTTAGTCAGTATTCCACAGAAAGAAATGAGTACATTTGGGACTTAGTTGACTTAGGTGTTATCATTTCGACTACTTAGAGGGAATAATTGTGACATCCGGGACTTAGTTAACTTTGGTGTTACAATTTATATCATCAATATCATGTAAGGAGAAATGCGGACATCTGGGACTTAATTGACTTTGGTGTTATGGTTTCGAATTATTTGTGTACTTCGGATATTTGGGCTTTTTACATCAAGACTTCTTAATGCGGCTTGCAAGAAATCTTTGAATCTACTCAAGAAAGGATTGCTGATTTAGGGAGAAGCTAAGACAACTTCTTAAGAGAGACTACGGGGAAGACCTACGGCTGCTACAAAGAACCATATGATTCTATCATATGATGTTCTCATCATTCAGGTCAAACCTCGTACATAATAATCTTGTGAATATATATGTGTAATGTAGACTTAAAAATTAGGCATAATAATGTTAGTATGATTTTCAAAAATTTCTTAGTAAATACAATATTTTTGTCAAATTAACATACACAACTCCAGTATAAAACCCTCAAAAATTGAGGGGGAGCATTAAAAATGTTCCTAATACGGCTTGTTAATAATTAGACATTTTTTCCCTGAAAGCAGTTATATATTGTATCAATGATATCCAAATATCAAGATTTAATAATTTTGATAGGGGGGGGGGAATGTGATTAAAATATATGACTAATAAAGGATTTTTAAGATCTCAAGTGTACCGCTTAATCCCATATATTAGCAAAACTCTTTCGATTTAATCATGCCATAAGATAAAAGGGAGCAAATGGTTACGTGATTGGCTGTAATGTGGAAATACCAAAAGACCGACCATTTATATTACTGCATTGGAATTATAAGGTGGTTAAGTTTAGGTATTCATTCCCATGATCCAGCCAGAACCAGAGGGATCTACCCAGGGATATTCCACTAGATAGATGTAAGTATTCCTAATGTATGAAAAAAGAGTAAAATTGAGAATAAGGGAAGAGTGCCGACTGAGATGGAGCTAGTACTGGAACAAACCTAAAAAGGTACTAGTTATGAAGTCTCGATAAGCGCTAAAGGGGTTGGAGAATTAAAAAGAAAAGTTAATATAAAGGGTGAAAAAAAGAAGCCGTCCTTACACTTAGGCAGAAACCGGATTAATACACCTGCTGTCATGAATCACAAAGATGATTGCTGACATTGAAGACTGACATCATGGACCCAGTGATGCAATGCACAACCCTCCCTAGCCACTCAGAATCTCTCAAAAGAATTCTGTTTCATTTCTCACGGAGATTACACGCATTTCTATCAACTTTTTCACTCCGAGTTAGTTGGTATTGAAAAGGTCGCAGTCTGCTCCAACCTCCGATCACTAAAACCAAAGTGCATTATTGAGTCTAAAGCCAAAAGAGATCATCCATAAATCTCATTAGGACACTTGTCAAAATTATGCTTGCTAAGTCACACAATATGAATAACAAGAAATATATAAAGAGTCCTACGCATTATCCTTGTGATTTTGCCAGAACATCCGAGTGATACTTAAGTATTCACAGTGAAGATGGAAATCCTGCTTGAGCCAACATCAAACAAGCTCATGGTAGGTGACTTGTGCGATTCTATACGAATCAAGCTTGTGACAACTGGAAAGAAACGATGGTGCGATTCTATATGAATCAAACTTGTTCCAGGATATGAATTGACGATTGATGAATTTTGAAATGCTTAAAACTTTCGATGTGTCGCAAAAACACTTTAGTAAGTGACACGTTGATTGATTTTCAAATCAATTTTTATTTCAATCGGTGAGATAGTAACTCGCTGGTTCACTCATACTGTGTTGTCTGCTTTGAGACATTCCGGTAATAAGAACGACTAGTACAGCTGCGAAACCCTGTCAAGAAGATTCTTTGGAATTCTATCTGATCACAGGCAGTATTTATACTGATCAACAAGGAACTGTGGTTATTGCAACCGTATTCAACGAGTGACAAAGACACTTTCGTCCATATCTGTTGATTATCACTAACCTAAACCTGCAGGTATTCCCGATGATGGCAGCAGCTAGACGTGGACGAGTTAGATTCATAGCCGCATTCTCATACTCGATCGACATTCATAAAGACATCATGAAAGCTCAAGTACATGTTTCAAGACTTCCGCTACTCTGATACCATACGTCTTTCTTGAAGCGAAGAAGTATTATGTTGATACCGTACGTCCTCCATAAAGTGACAAAGTGTTAAAGTTAAAGAATATCAAGAAAGATAGCTACACACGCTTTTAATATCAAGAAAAGTATGAGCATGTCGGTTCGAAGGTCACAAGTGCACAAGATGGAAAAGATCACAAGATGATGATAAAGGAGATTGTATTTGGCTGATGATTTCTAAGTGCTCTAGATCATATTCTCAAGTCAAAGATGTAAGTCAAAGCCTAAAGTCAATGATCACTACAACATATCACAAGCTAATGATTGAAGTAAAAGACTACAAGCTCAAGACTAAAGTCAAAGCATAGTATGCTAGGTTTAAGTTTTTGTAAATTGGAGTGACCTCCCTTAGGGGGAGATTGTTAGAAACACAAAAAATCGTTTACTACCAATATAGTTAATCGTAGCTCGTAGATTAATCATAAGGTTAAGATAAAAAGCTAATCGGGCTAAAGGCCAATGGAAAGCCTTTTGAGAGGCCCATGGCCGGTTACATGTATGAGTATAAATACCCTCTCCACACATGGAGAGGGTGTTGGTTGGTTGGTTAATTCATTTTCACATAATCTAATCTTTCTTTATTTCTTTCTTACTTTCTCTTACTAGAACCTTCCTCCCATCCACTTTCTCTCTCTAAAATTTCTTCATTGGTATTTGGTGTTATAGATTGCTAGCACATTCTACAGTTTAATTATTGTGAGCTTGTAATGTTAGCGAGAATTTTTGCCTAGTGTGTGCTATATGTAACAAATGTGGAGTAACGGTTTACTTGACTCTAAAAATAAAACGTAAGAGTTAACCCAAACGCTTTGTTAATACAAATATTCGCCCAAACACGATATTTATATTTAATGATCTTCATGTTTTGATAATAACAAATATAATGTCATACTACGTAAAGTTTACGTAAACAAGTTATTTATTCAAAAGTTTACTTGACGACTACAAATCACTTAAGGTATGATATGGCATTATTAAACATAGTTAATGATCAAAAAAAATATTATCATTTGCATTAACCTTTTCTAATCAAATGATTAAGTTAATACATGATTAATTATAAGTTAGTTATATTAACCATGTAAGACAAAATAAGATTAACCATAAGTGGAAACCATCTTTCCAAATCTTTCAAAATCTAGAAAATCTTTCCTTATTGGTGATAAGAAATATTTTGTTCTAGAATAATCTAATAAACAAATTTTATTAAGTACAAAATAATATTTTGTATAGATTTGGGGTTAATCATAAAATGACAAAAACTGTCCCAGCTCCTCCCACGGATCCACCGTAATAAGGGACGGATCCAACTGATGGTGGATCTGTGAGTCGCACCATCCAGCTGTCTGGGACAACTTTTGAATTTCAAAGTGTTGCCTATAAATAGCAACCTTAAGTCTTCATTTTGAGACAACTTATAACACCCTGTGTTTTCAAGTCATTGGCGACGTCGATAACTATGCTATTTATTTTTAGTATTGTACGCGTTTGCTTGTAATTTCATGAATTATGTTTAAATCGCGTAAGCTAAAAATTAGCGTTCAATGTAAACGGGCATCAAGAAATTAAATGTTTACATTAAGCAAGGGTTATATAATTATTTTGAGGATAATTATTAACTTTGTTCATTTTATTTTTTTTTAGAAGTGTAATAGAGACAAACCTGTACAACATGTACTGACCAATCAACCTTGGGACATGCACTTATCACCCATGTGGGTATGACCTTACCTAAGTAGTATAAATAGAAAAATCCCGTAAACAAAGGAGATTAATTTTGTGCATTCAAAGTTGTATCTTTCACAAATATCTACTCCTCCAATATTAACTAAGTCCCTGAGTAAGCTTAGTTGATTAGCATAGTTGTCAACTTAGCATAACACTTTAAGGTATGCTAAGTTGTTAATGGGAGATCACACACAGATATTGTCATTTAATCCCCATTGTTGTTCCGCAAACAATAGGGTATAATTCTGAATAAGTTATAAGAAGTTAAACGTTGAAAATTAGTTTTGTGTTCTTTACTTGCTTACACTTATATTTGTCAAAACTGATTTTCACTACATTACTTTAAGCTATGAGTTAGTTTATCTTAACTTTATAGTTTTTGGTAACTAACTCAAAGGGAATACAATGGTAATCAGAGCAAAGGATTTATAAACTTTTTACAAATCTGCTAAAGTCTTTTTAAACCGAATCGCTAAATGGCCGCTATATGTAATGCGCCCCAACTAGTAGACAAGAAAAGAGCACTACTTATTGGTCCACCACAACTAAGCATAAAAAAATTTAATAAATGTAGAAAGCGTATGCTTTGCTATTTGACAAGAATGGAACCTTACTACATTCAATGTATTAAGGATGGTCCTTTCAAACCGAAAATAGTTGAATGTGCCAATAAACCTGAGTCCCAATGGACCCTTGATGAGAGGAGGGTGGTCAATCAAGACCAATGCCTTAAAAGCATCATTATATCATGTCTACCGGATGATATAATGGAGTCAATCATTATCTGTAAGACAACTAAATCTACATGGACTGACTTGGTTTACAGCTTTGAAGGTCCCACTAATACCAAGGAAGACAGGATTATGGATCTAAAACTTTCGAAGCTAAACCCTCTGGTAGTCTCTCACAAACATGCACCCGTTACAAGACCCTGCTCAATGAGCTTACCAATGATGGTATGACTCTGTCTAAGCACGAAATCAATGTGGGTTTCATGAATAGTCTCCCTGAGAAATTGCTTAGCTTCTTTTAAGGACTTAGAAATGCCAATCAAACCTAGACCCTTGACCTTGCTGACATCTATAGGAGGTTTGTCAATGAAGACAACCTAATCTTTAGGAGATTCCATGAGACCAAGAAGGCCCTAATTACTACACCCTCAAACTCTCCCATATCAACTGCCTTCTTTTCTAACAATATTGTGCAGGATTTTCAAGAAAATTCTGATGATGAGGCTGATGAGAGATCTAGTGAGGAGTACCTCAGAGACCTAGGGTTAGAGTTTCATGAGAGGACCCTTTTGGCAAACTCAAAACGTTTTATCAAATGTAAAACAATTTTTCTAATCAAAAAGCAAATTAAGACACTGAATGTTACAAATGTGGCAAAAAGGTCATTTTGCAAGAGATTGCTTTTCTAAAACGTCTAAACTTTCTTATAAATCTCCAGTGTCAAACTCCTCTTCAGTGTCAAAAGGTTTTTAACCTAAGTTTACTCCAAAACTTATTCAGTCTTCCTAACATGCTCAAAGTAGGCAAAGTGAACCAAAGTTTTAAAAAGATAACAAGGTTGAATAAAAAAGATGAAAGCTAAACTTGCACTCCTTGAGGCTAGTTCATCTACTTCTCAGTCTCTAAAACCCTTTCAAACAAAGAACAAAGACCTAGTTACTAAAACGTTTGATTAGGATGAGGAAGAAGTATCTGATGATAAGGAGATGACACAAGTCAAGGTTCTAATGCTTCTAGCTGATGATGAACTCTTTGTGGGGAAGAATTATGCACGTAATGGTGAATGGATCGACATCACCATGAAAAAGGTAAATATTCTTCTCTCTATGGATGAGGACTCAGATTGGCAGACTTACCTTAAATATATAAACATTGACCTCAAGTATGTTAAAGAGCAAAGATTAAATTTGTTATCAAGATATAACAAAATTATTTTTCAATTAAATAAGTGTAAAGATTATCTACTTGCCTTAAAACAAGCAAAGCTTGAGGCTATCACTTTCTAAATTCAAAACACTAAACTTACAAAGTTAAATCATGCTCTTCAAGATCAACTAAAAGAAGAAAGAAAGGTCAATGAAAAATGGCTAAATAGCTCAAACAAAGTAAGTCAATGCATTAGTAAGCAAATCCCAAGCCAAAATAAGAAAATTCTTGGTGGTGAACAGCTCACTAAAACATCATCCATAAATGATGTTAAAGAAAACCATTTCATTCCTGCCTCCCTGAATTATGACATTGAAATGGTCCTAAAATCCAAAGACTAGGTTGAGTGACACAACCCTAACAACAAGCTTCCAAACTTTAACACTGGAAGAATTCTAGTTCCTAAAAGTCAAGCTGTCAATGAGTGTCTACAACTCACTGAGGCACCTACTGACCCTAAGTCTTCTAAAGAGTCAGGATCAGATCCTCAAACTCCTCTAGCTTCACTAAAGAATCTTCAGGGAGCTTCTCCAAGCTCTGAGGTAATGACATTAACTTACCAAGATCACTGATGTGTCGTTGTGCGTATGTATTATTTTATTATTAAGTTTTACATTTATATTTTGCTGACATTACCTAAAAACAACACTAACGGGCAGTGTACCCGATCAGTTGTAGCTTCATTGGTAAGTAAGGTGTCGGTCACTAAGAGCCAGAGCGTTAATTCCTAAGTCTACCAGTATTTTAGTTATCTATGTTAGTTTTAATCTATCTAATCTATGTCAAAACCTATGCTAAGCCTAATTCTAACATGAAGGGGGGGTTCAGCTTGAGAGACTGGAACGGGTTTTGGTGGTAACTTAAACGTATTTTAGACACGATAACATACGCAAGCTGATAATCAAAAGATAGAAGAGTGGTCAAGCCAATTAAAAGGAAACTGTATTAACCATGATTAATCCAATTAAAATGAAGGTTTGTTTATTAGTGCAATGATTGACTTATCTCGAGGGGCGTATCATTCCAAGATTTAGGCGGTACTTCTTCCTAAAATCTAGACACGCTAATTCTGTCACAATTAAACGCATCAACATAAAGTAAGCATTTGCTGATTATAATCTATTTTAGGAGATTAATAATGGTGATCTTATTAAACCCTAACTCAACAAGACTTTACTAACTTACTGCTTAACGGCTCTTTATATACTAGTGGTCCACCATCTAAGTCCTTACCAAGAGAATCAGAACATCATTTGTTGATCTCAGATCACTTGCTTATCCAACTTGTTTACTAAACCAATGGCAAGGATAGGTCATTATTTGTGATCCTATGATTCTAGATATATAAATTACGGATATGGAGAGATATCCCGGTATCTAGCTAACACGATATTTTGCATTCCCAGATCCAGTTGAATGATAGGTCGCATACTTAAGCACGTAAACGAGTATAAATTGATAAACATGATCAACAATCAACGATAAATTAAGCAATCGAGATAAACAAACCAAACATTTAAATCTTCATACACATGGCTAATACCTAAAGGTATTAACCCATAACCATTGTAATGAATACAAGAATAATAATCAAATCAACCAAGATAAACTAACCGAGTTAAAAGAATGATACCAAAAATCGAACGATTATTAGAGTATAGATGATTACAAGGTGTTTCCTATGTAATGAAGCGCGTTGCGAGACCTTCTTTGCTTTTCTTGCCTTCTGAAAATCGACTTTTGTGGTTAGTGTATCAAAAATATGTTCAAGCACACCCTAAACTCTTGTTTAGGGATTTATATTTATAGTGTCTGGAAAATCATCGATACTCCGTGTCGGTTGAGGTCAATACGGCGTATTGGGGGTTTCTTGGAGTAGGGGCCGCGTTTAATATCTTCCAGAATCTTCAAATAATCTTCAATACGGCGTATTTCTCTTTAATTCTTCGTGGTTTCTTGTGAAGTGCAGGCACAGATACGCCGTATCTTCCTTGATGGATACGGCGTATAGGTTGTCAAAACAGTATCTTGAGATTTCTTCGTTTAAGCTCAAAAATGCGTGTCTTTTAGCATATCTTCACCAATTACTCCAGAATTGCTGCAAATAACAACTTTAAGCAATTAAGTACCAATTCTTGCAATAATTTATACAAAATGGGTAAGAAACATGGGATAAATGATGCTATAAAAGTGACTTTATTTGATGTCATCAAATATCCCCCCACTTGAATCCTACTTGTCCTCAAGTAGACTTTAGAAAATTTATAAAAATGTATCCCAACCGTAGTCAAGGATTTTCCCTTTAAGCAATTATTCGTTCAATTACTAGTGCACAACCAAACACCTCACAAAATAGGAAGATGAATCACTCAATTCACTCAACTAATCTATGTGGTATCATGTATCTAATTCGCTCAATTGCTTGGTCGTGACGAGTATTCTATCATAGGCTTGGCAAGGATACACATCTCCACCACTAAAGCTAAGGAGTGACAAGTCTTTAAAAGGTAAATTGGGTTTTTTTAGTTTAAGGGTTGATTGTTCTTCTAGTCTCTATCGATACCATTATTCGAGAAAAGGTGACAAAATCACACATGCATGGCCGTAACGATGGAATAAACATAAGTGATTGCTCGATCATTAACTCGAATAAGCTAAAGAATAGGACTAGTAATCTTCACCAATAGTCGTAAACCAGCAAGGGAGACAAACCATATATACACATCCATAACGATGGAATTGACATACATGATTGCATTTAATTCCCCCACTCGAGTAAAACCAAAGGTTAGGATGAAGAACAATATAGGGTATGGATCGTCTAATCTTTCACCAAAAGTAATAAGCCAACAAGGCAGACAAAATCACATATACACATCCATAACGATGGAATAGATACATGCAATTGCTCGCATCCTCATTCGAGTAAGACCTAAGGTTATGGATTAGAAAAGGGAAATTAATTGTTATTAAATAAAAAGAACAAAACAAATAGATTAAGTCCAAACAAATAAGGTACAGTGTTGCTAGTACTTTCTCGACCGTACTCACGAAAAAGACACAAAAATATAGACATAAACGTCTCGATAGTAGATCAACAAAAACAACCTTAGTTGGCGTTTCCGTAATGGTCAACTCCCAATAATCCATACTATACATACTTTACAACATTAGTGGTGACATCGACCACTTTTTATACAAGAGATATATAGTTAGTTTATTTCGACCAACATACAACAATACTCTACATAATCACTTTTTTGTATTTTTCACTTTTTTCAATTTTTTTAACATATATACACTACGAATTTCGGTGTAATTTCACCATCTTCACGATCATAATGAATCCGGATAATTTATCCATTCTCTTTCATACTTCAGATGTAAAAATAATTAATTGTGAAAGTAGTAAAACTCACTGAAAGACTTACACTTAAAAATATACACTACTTTCACATTCCCAATTGCATTATGCAATTTTTCTGACCTAACTGTAGATAAAAAAAAATTTGCATTGCGACACAGGAAATACAATACTTTACACAAAAGCAACTAGCAACCGATTAAGGACTTATTCTAATAGGGTAGGCTAAGGTGTAAAGGTGAATATTTGGTGTAAGAAAAGAATGGAATGGCTTAGCAGGTTTTTTAGGGGTATCTTACTCTAAAAATGAGAGTAAACAAAATGATTTATACGGGGGTTAACTAACCAGTGTAGTTAGTTAATATCACAACATGTATAGCCTTTTTTGGGTGTAATCCTAGAAATTTACCAGTTTATAAATTTTCACTCCATCTATTTAAAATAGTACTTATTATTGTGGTCTCGAATAGATATACCAAGTCAAGTTCTAAAGTCTACAACATTACCGGCACACTTATATTTTTGTGGAATTTGGGTAAACATTTGGAAATGGATGAGGCAAAATTCTCACAATATCTAACAAGGGTTATGTGTGTAGGTTATGTAACTAATAATTTCACAAAAGTATGCTTGAAAAAAAAAATTAAATTTAGGCATAATTTAAGCATTTTATTATGAAAATATGGACAAGTAAGTGTTATAATTCTCTTCCCCCACTTGAAGTATACAACGACCTCGTTGTATATATATAAAATTAAGAACGAGAAATTAAAAGAATTAGAACGAGAAACTCCCCTGAGATTTGCTCGGTATGATCCTCCACGTTGCGTTTATGAGCAAGATTGTGTTTTGTGAAAGCGGGTCTGGATACCAGCATGACTACAACACACAGAATTCCAAAATATAAATACTCCACCAAAGTCGTCATTTTCGTTCAGTAAGGTCCTGTATAAGATATAGGAAAAACCAATGCAATTCTATCTCTGGTATTCGATGGTTACAAAATAAAAACAAAAACGAAAAACTATACAGGAATTCGATACTTCGTATCCCAAAACCAGGATACGCCGTATTGAGACCTGTAAAAAGTATATGAGGTATGGGTCAGATTGCCAAATACGTCGTATCATATTCATGAATACGCCGTATAGATAATCTGACAGTAATGTTTTAAATGCAGAAAAATAAAGGACTGGATAACGTCCAGACAATAAATACGCCGTATCTATTAAGATTGGATACGCCGTATCAATAGTCTGGGAAGACAGACTCGATAAAAATAAGAAAATACATTCCGGGTTGTCTCCCAGCAAGCACTTTTGTTTACAGCGAAGTCTTTAAGTTAGACTTGTCTTCAGTTCTTCATTCCATCTCGTGAACACTCACGTGTCTACGTGTGAGCCATTCTTCAACCGTTTCATTCTTGATGTATTCTGGTCCCAAATTCAAGACTTCTTTGTAGAATCCTTTCAGCTTTTGGTATGGGTGCGAAATACCTTTCAACTCATCTTGTGCACTCACCTTCAGCAATGGCCACATTTTATTACATTGTGCATTAGTTAGGTGTTTAAACCTTGGGTGTGATCGCGCCATTTGGTAAGTCACACAATTGTTCCCTTTGCAAATGGTGATCATTCCATCAAACCGGCTTGCTTTGACACATGCTTCTTTACAAAACGGTCTTCCAACAATGATATCACCCATTCCTTCATCGCGGTGAGAATCCATATTATCTACAACTGCAAAATCTGTCACAACAAAAAAGTTTCCAGCAAAAATAGGTACATTCATAAAAGCTCCAACTATAATTTTTCCCTTTGTATTCAACCTTGTTTTTCATTATCGAATTATAAAATTTTTTAGAAATCACATTAATATACAAAAGAGGGAGGAAATTAGCGTTAACATGTTCGTAACCTATCATGCATTAAAACTGTAGATTAAAAGCACAATCAATATGGATTCTTTTATCAAAGTCACAATAACTAGGGTATTCATTTAATCCATCAACGATCTCATTATCATACCTAAAATTGACTATATCCATCATAGGGTCATCAACAACCTCACCTTCCTCAATGGTGGGTTCTAAATCATCAACTTGATTTCTTCTAAGCTCTAATGGTTTATTTAGATCATTTAGTTCAATATAGTCTCCATACAACCAGTCTAATGATCTATTCAAAATCAAAGCTTATCCCATTAGCCTAGCCTCTACATCAAGTTCCATCCTTTCTCTTAAACTTAGCATGTAGACCCTCTTAATTATGTTGCTAGTAGGTTTTTCACTTTTAAACACAACTTTGTCATTCTTTACTTTTAAAGTTATTTTCCTTTTAAACACATTAATCTTAGCGTGAGCAGTAGACAAGAATGGTCTTCCTAGGATCAAAGGGGTCTTGATATCCTTGGGCATGTCAAGAATAATAAAGTCTACTGGGAAAACAAATTTATCAATCCCTACTAGAACATTTTTTGCTATTCCTTTGGGACGTTTCACGGTTCTATCAGCAAGTTCAACAATTAACTTAGTAGGAGCTAACTCACCTAACCCTAGTTTGGTATAGGTTGAGAAAGGCATAACACTAATGCTAGCTCCTAAGTCAGTTAAGGCTTTGTTAAAACACAAATTATTAATAATACAAGGCAAAGTGAAACTCCCTGGGTCTTTTTCCTTAGTAGGTAGGGCATCGTCGAGAAGTGTAGTCCTAATTGAATAGGCATCCAAGTCTTTCAGTTCATATGATCCATCTTCTTCATCACAACAATCATCATATAAATGACTAGGAAAGGTAATAGTCGCTTGTCTTGGCTCGAAAAACATCTTACTGCTCTATGGTCCTGATACGATGTATCGTCTGGGTCCGATACGGCGTATCAGGGTCGTATCAGTTTCAACAGCAGTTGAGATCGATTTGACATGATCTCTCGGGTTTGCTTCAGTTGAGCTAGGTAAATTTCCACCCCTTTCTTGCAGAACCTTACTGTTATCCCATTAATAATCCATACAACATAAGCAATACCAAATAAGCATAATAAGCCGAAATAATAAGAAGAAGAGTAGAAAAGGAAATGGAAGAATATTAGATTAAAAGAGAGAAAGAGTTTGGTGGATCTTTACACATATGAAAACACACACATGAAATGACCAACACCCTCTCCATGTGTGGATAAGGTTTCTTTTATACCCTTAGCCTTCTAGTTGGCACATGGGCTTTCTAAATGGGTCGGGCTTGGCTTAACTTAGGCTTTGAACCCTAAACATGGACAATATTAGGTTATAAACCAAGCTCGTTAATACCCGACTAGCCTATTACATTACAAGACCTAATTGACTTTATAAGACCGATAACATTCTTGTTTTACTTAATATAATTAAGGCTAACAATCTCCCTCAATGTTGAGGTCTTCTTTGATCTCCCCAACGTTGACAATATGACGTTTGAGCTTCGCCTTCTTTGGTCTTATCTTGGTCTTTTATTGTTTGTAATGGCTTTGTTCATTCATGCCTTGTGGTCTTGATCTTGAGCCTTCGTCTTTTGACTCTGAGTTCTTGAGATCTTTAATCTTGCATCATCTCCTTGACTTGAATCATCTTAATTTGACTTTCTTGATCATCTTGTGCTCTTGACCAACATGCTCATACTTGTTACATTCTTGTTTGACTTATATGATCATAAGTCTAACAATCTTCCCTATTAGACGATTCTTTATTTGACTTTGAAGCTCTTTGTTGATGAGGAAGTTTAGAATCAACGGTCTTGTTGTTGAATGATTGACTTTGAAAGCTTAAGTATGAGCATGTGGCTTATGAATCCGACTTCGTTGGTACATTGTTGCAACACCGACGATTGAATCTGCATTTAAAAGGTTAGTGATAAACAACAGATATGGACGAAAGTGTCTTTGTCACTTCGTCGAATACGATTGCAATAACCACGGTTCCCCGTTAATTAGTATAAATACTGCCTGTGATCAGATAGAATTCATATGAATCTTCTTGATAGGGTTTCGCAGCTGTACTAGCCGTTCTAGTTACCGGAGCGTCTCAAAGCAGACAACACGTTAAGAGTGAATCAGATAGTTACTATCTTTCTGATTAAGTCATCAATTCATTTACTGGAACAAGTTTAATTCACATAGAATCGCACCATCGTTTCTTTCCAGTTGACACAAGTTCGATTTATATAGAATCTTGCAAGTCACCTACCAAGAGCTTGTTTGATGTTGGCTCAAGCAGGATTTCCATCTTCACTGTGAATACATAAGTATCACTCGGATGTTCTGGCAAGATCTCAAGGATAATGCGTAGGAATCTTTTGTTACACAAAAAAAATCAAAAGTACAAAAAAAAAAAATTACTAAAACAACACAACCAAACAAAAAACACAAAACAATAAAACAAAACAAATACAAACCAACATAAAAAAGACACTATGCCAAAAAAAATCCAATGCAACAGTGACCTTAAAGGTGTCAACAAGTGAATTTGACATTGTGTCCTACTTAGATTTATAATTTAATCTCACTTGGCTCTAGACTCGATTTGGTGCACTTGGTTTTTAAGTAATCGAGCTGTAGCAGACTGCACCTATTCAATAATCAACAATCTCGTAGTTAGATGTCAATAGATAAGTGTGTATCTCGTGATCAAATGAGATAAGTTTCTTTGAAGAAACCGAAATTGCTGAGAAGGGTTGTGCATTGCATCACTGGGTCCATGACGACTTTCTTCAATATCAATCAATCATCATTGTGATTTTGATAGATTATGTATTGACCCGGTTTTTGCCTAAGGTGTTTGGAGGGCTGCTTTGCTTTCACCCTTTATCCATACATTTCTTTTTAATTCTTCAACCCAGAATCAACATTACTTGCTTTCACTTGAGAAACAATCGGTTTGATTCTTGAATTACGAACTTTTGATTTGTTTTCAATAATTTTCAACACATCTTGTGCACTTCTTTCCAAAAGATTGCCACCGGCGGCAGAATTCAAAGAATCTTGATCGGATGGGTTTAAACCATTGTAGAAGGTATCGAGTTGATGTAATTCGGTAAAACCGTGATGTGGGCATGCTCGAAGGAGATCCTTGAATCGGTCCCATGCCTCATAAAATGACTCATCAAAACGTTTTTGAAAATTTAAAATTTCATTCCGGAGATTTGTTGTTTTTGAGGGAGGAAAGAAATGGTTAATAAACTTGAACACAAGATCGTCCCAAGTGAGAATAGAACGAGGAGGTTCTTTGTCGAGCCAAATCCGGGCTGGACCATCGATAGAAAATGGAAAAAGCATAAGCTTAATCGATGTCTCGGGCACATCTTTGTACTTCAACGTAGAAGTAATCTTGTTAAAATATCGAATATGAGCATGAGGATCTTCTTTCTCAAAATCGAAGAATTGTTTTGAAGTTACAAGATTGATTAGACTATGTTTGAGCTCGAAATTCTCAGTGGGAATGGGTGGTACTACGATTGCCTCTGCATAACCCTCGGTGGGTGCACGGAGTAATTCCGCCATAGTACGTTGATCGGCCATCGTAACTACGGGAGTCTCTACAAGAGAAAACGGTTCGACTCTTTGTATAGAACGTCTACGATTACGACGTTTTGGAATCGTAGAAGTAGGATTCGTAGAAGGTTCACCAACGAATTTTGACGAAGAGCGAGTTTGCATACACTAAGAACAAAATAAGAGAAAATAAAAAAGAGAAAAATATTTTTGTAACCGATAATCAAACAAGTGTACGGTAGCTCTCTAGAAAACGCACAAAGAAGCGGAGGAGCGGGTAAGCGCGAAGCTATTAAAAACCTTCTCCTTTCGGGTCGAAGTTCGTCGGATCAACCCTCCTTATACCTATCTTATAGTTTGTAATCTAAATGTGAGCCGGATTCACAAGTGACACAACGGTTGATTTTGTTGTTTTTCAATTTTTTTGAAATTTTTGATTACTTGATAATATAATAAAATATTCACAAATGAAAGCGATAACTTCACGGGGAAGGGTCTTCAAACACTAATCTTCAAACGTACACAATAATCGTTTCACAACCTCCCCGGCAGCGGCGCCAAAAATTTGATTTCAACTTAATAATACTTATATATATAACTTAATATACATATATATATAATTAAAATCAAAATATCAAATGATAAGAGAGAGTAAGTATTCCGTAAGGCTTCTAAGAGGTTACTTTTGACCAAAGTAAAATCCAAAAAAAACTTCCTGAGTCGTTTCCCGACGAGGCATGAATTGAGAATCGAGTTTAAGTTCGTGATCGCGTGTTTGAATAATCAAATTTTGATTTGGATTCTAATTCTACAAATAACATGCAAGAACAAATAAAATCAAGCTAAAAACGAAAGCAATTAAAGTTAAAACATGAAAAACGATAACGAGATAAAAACCCGAGCTTTAAAAACCTAAATCTCCAAATTTTAACCCTACAAATGCAAATTTAATTTTTAAATGTCCTAAATGATAAAAGAAAATTAAAAAAAAGAATTATATTTTTTGGACTTTTATATTTTTTATTATCAATTAAAAACTGATTTAATCTAAAAAATTAATTAAAAATGCTAAACTAATTTGGAAAATTCTGAAAAATTCAGGAAAAGTACTTTGCCCAATTATAATCCTATGAAAAATAAAATTAGCGCAACAGCTTATTTGAATAAGCTAGAAATAAGCTGAAAATGGCTGAAAGCTTAAAGGGGTAAAAAGGGTATAAAGAAAGTTGGGGTGAAGTTATAACGAAAAAGACCCAACGGCGAGTTGGCAGTGGAGTGTGTTGTTAAGGTGTTGACTAGTATATGGGGGAGGTCACAGGTTCGACCCCTGTGACCTCTCTTTTTTATAAAACATTTTTTTCTTTTTAAAAAGTTACGAAATAAGCAAAAATGGAAAACTTAAAAAAATGAACTTTTATTAAAACTTGAAAATAAGCTAGAAATAAGCAAATCTAACTGACAGATATGCTAAGTGTAACTAAAAGACTTTTGACTAAACTGCTAGATATCTAAAAACTTAATAAGCTAAAGCAAATCCTAAATAAGCTAAATTAGATACTAAGCTATGTCTAATAAGCACCTTGAACTAGAAATAAGCAAAACAAATAACCTGGAAAGCATCTAAAAGCTTTAAGACAGTTTAAGAAGAAAAAGCTTAAGCCTTAACTGATTTTGCTTATAAGCTTTAATAAACTCAAACCTAAGCTAAATAAGCTAAAAGGACTATTAACCTAACCTAATAAACAATCCTAAACACTAATTAAGAAAATCCAATAAGCAATAAGCTCACAAATCAAGACAGTAGACACAAAAACAGATTTTAAAAGACTTGCCCCACACTTTTTAAGCTAAATTTCAAGACCTATAAGCACTTAGAAAAAGCTCAAAACATGAAAACAGATTAAGATAGGGACTCAAATAACATAAATAATCTAGAAATAAGCAAATTAGATGCAAAAATAAGCTAATGAAGAAACTTGAAAGAGAGGTCAGTATGACCATAATCAGTATATACTGACTTTGTTTTTTAGAAAATTGCTGATTTAAGCCCTAAAATTAAGCTAGATTAAACTGATTTAAAAACTCAAAATGTAAAAACAGATAAAGCTTGATGTCTTAAGAGCTTATGCTATCATTTTCAGATTCATAAACAATCTAAATCAAACCTAAATTTGCAGTTAAAAATTGGATTTAAATGCTTTTAGAAAATCAAGACCTTAAGACACAATGATAAGATTTGGACTTAAAATCCTTAAAGGAACAAATGCACTTCTTAAACCAAACTCTGCTATGCATAATGACCAAAAACAAGTCATGAAACACACCACTTAATGAATAAAACTAATGCAACTTCAATTTTAAACAGTCAAAAGCAATAAGGACCTCAGATCCTAAAATACTTTAAGATGAACCTTGGAACTCAATTTTTAAACCATAAAAAATTAATTAAGCAGTCAATTAGTCCAATTTATGCTTTTCTAAAAGTAGACTTAAGGACCATTGATGTGGTCAAAACAAACACTAACTAAGGTTAGTGTTGCTTATCCCAAACACCCCTTTAAATTCTGAAAATGCATTTTTACACTACAAAAGGTTGAAATAAGCTCAGATTTCTAAAAACAGATAGAGTATTAAGCAAATAAAGGACAATTAAGCATAAACTAAAGACAAATAAGAACTTAATAATAAGCTAGACTCAAAAGCTATAATAACTAGAAATAAGGACAGTTCATAAGAAAATGCAAATTTAGACTAATTTAAGCTAACAACTGAACTAATTAAGTATAATAGATAACGAGTAAAACAAAACCTAAACATCAATAAGCAAGCTATAAGCACAGGATAAGCAGTAATAAGCTAAACAGAAAATAAGCTATAAAGAAGAGAAAATGAAAAGTGTACCTTGATCCTAGCTCAAACAAGGATCATGAATGCTCAAAAGAGCTTTTCTACAAGCTCTAGCTTGTTTAAAAACAAGCTAGTAAAACCATAAGCCCTTCCCTTTTAGGCTTATCATCCAAAAGCTGAGGTGATTTAAGAGTGGATAAAACAGGAAAGCTTAGATAAGCTTTTGAGGAAGCTTATCTAAGAAGTACAAGTTATAAGAGCTTTTAAGAGCTTATAAAAATAGACTTGGAAATAGTTTTAACATAAAAAGCATAAAAGTAAAACATAAAACATTAAAACTGAAATTTCATTAAAACTTTTTAAAGATTACAATGCTTGAAATTAAAAGTACAATAAAGTAAAATAAGCAGTAAAATAAGTAAAAACAAGACTACATTACTCCTAAACTATCTACATCACTGTGTGAAAACACACACTCATATATAGTCGGTTTAGCCCTTTGAGGTGTGTTTCTTATGTGAGTGTACTCCAAGCTTGAATCTTAGCCCTCAATTCCATCTTGTGCTTCTTCAATTAGATCTTGACCCTTGATTTAGTCCTAACGAATCAAATTTCTTAGGATTGCCAACGTGGTTGTCATTTTCCTTGAATAAAAGGTCAATTAAGGTTTGTTGGGTTATGGGGAATAAGTTAAGGAGGGTTTGTTTGGTAGCTGCAGGTTTGGCAATGGATGAGAGGTGTGAGTGGTTTGGGCGGGAAAGGTACTGTGGGTTTGTTTTGTAACGAGAGTTAGGAGGTAAGGACATGGGGTGTAAAGGGTTAAAAGTTGTAAGGGCTAAGTGTGTTAGTCCTTAAGGACTAGCAATGTTAGTCCTTAAGGACTAACTGTGTAATTGGTTATAGGGTGTTGTGGGCTAACATTCGTTAAGTAGGATTGGCCCTAGTTAACTGTTTTGGGTCTCGTGTATAAAAAAAGGTTGGGCCAGGTTTTTAAAACAAGGGGTGTTGGGCTTTTTGTTAATCAATAAGCAATTTGGGCTGACCCGGTCCATTAACTCGGGTACGGGTTGGCCCAATAAGATGCTTATGCATTCGGCTTTGGTTTTTTAATGCTCTTTCTAATTTCATGCTCGGTTTTGTCCGATTTGGCTTTGTTTTTGTCCTTTATTGAATAATTCATCTACTGCACAGGTACATAAAGCAAGACCAACATACTTTCTGGATTTTTATGTCCGTTTTGGGTTCATTACTTGGGCATTTGAGCTCGATTAATTAGGTTAAAAGGTATATGTATTAAAGCACCATAACCAGAGATTAGGAAACATAGTTTGAAAATCTCTCCCATTTTACCATTTTAATGTATTTACATCACTTCACTGAACAAGAAAAACACTAAAGGATTAAATTCATCGTCCTTGATCCTTTTACCTGCCCAAACTATGCTTAAAACCGAATATCATTGTTTAAAGACAAGTTAAGATGCTACACTACTCATAAAATGCCTAATTGTAAATGCATAGTACTTCGCTCCCTTATTCCTATATCCTCTAACGATTCTTTATTATTATTTGTGCAAATAAATTAATGTCTTAATTATATAAAGTTAAACCTGATGTAGCCACATTAGTTTGAAATCCTTTTCTAAAGGGACGATATGGTAAGCATAAAGGTCCCATTAAGGTTCTAATTATCTTACTATGATTTAAGGGTTATCATTTTTATTTATCCGTAAACAACTCAACTACAAGTCCAGCGACGGAGGCTTTTATTTTGGATAACGCGGCAGGTCAGGAAATTTGGCCTTTATTAATGATTATTATTATTGCAAACCTTATTAAACACTCGTCCTTTAACAACTGCCACATCGGTATGCGAGCCGACCATGGTCCCAGGAGTTTCTTTCGACCTTCGGTGATCCTCGGACCTTTTAGAAGGTTTGCAACATTCGGTTGTGAGCGGCCATGAGGCAACAAACTTTTATCGCTTGGATTATTATTACTGTGTGACATTTTTTAGAACGACTGCAACATCGGTTGTGAGCCGGCAAGATGCAGTAAACTTTTATCAGCCTACAGTTTTATTATTATTAATACCTCCACCCTTTAAACGACTACCACATCGGTTGTGAGCCGACAAGAGGTAGTGCGGTCTTATGCTCAGGCACCTCGGTTTATTACATAACTTATTATTATTAGCCAAATTTCAAGTCTTGTGGTCTTTTAACTACCTAGACAACGGTAGCGAGCCATCAGGAATCGGTAGCCTATTTCCCCACAACACTGACAAAACCTCGATGTGTACCTTACTTTCACCAGAAGGAATCTCTACGAAGTGATTTAAACTAAGAATCGCAAAAACCAAAGTAACTTTATTTATTTAACAATTATATAACGTTGGTTACAGCTGGTGGGAGCAAAAAGCCACAATTAACTATATGAACCTTAAACAGATCCAACTACCTCTATGTTTTACATTCATTATAAAAAACTCTGTCATTTCTCGTTCTTCGCAAATTTAAAATCTTTAATAAAAATCATCCTCAAATGTTAGTCTAATAAAATAAGTTTTGCATATTTAAAGTCTATCATGGAAACTTGCAAACTCTTGGCTTTTTTTTCAAGCTAGAATTTGTATTTTAAAGCTTCTTGTATAAAAGACTAGCAAAAGCTTAAATTTATATAAGTTAAGGGGCAAGCTAGAGCGCAACATGCTTGATCAAGTCAAAATTTATTCCTTAAAAAGACAAAACATCGTGTCTAAACACTTATTCTATTTTTGAATTTTTTTTAATTTTGGCATATTTTTCACATATTTTTGGTGGAAAAACAGGGTTACGTGAAGACAAGGCAAATGCAAGTAAGATCAAATCGAAAGATCCCCCCATACTAAGAATACTACACATGGTCCTCTCAATGTGAGACTGTCACCCCCATACTAATTTTGAGGCATAATCCAAATATTAAGGGGTCTCTACGCAAATCTAAAGCCGTTTATTAATTATGCTAATAGATAAACGTTAAATCAATAAGATCTAGGATATCAGATTCCCATATATAAGCATGCGAAGGATTGAAGATCGAGTGGACGATGGACAAAACCACGAGCACGAGAGTCTTCAAAATCTGGGCAATCCTGGACATAAAACACAAAACACGAAACACGAGAAAGGAAGAGGCGAGCCTCCTCACATCACACTTATTAATAATTATTATACTAATATCACTACTAAGGGATAAAGCATGGGTTGCCCCACGAAGCGCTTGTTTTTGTTAACCGAGTCACGAGCATGACTCGACCCCAAATTTAGTGGTCCATGGGGAAAGTTTGGAGATCCGGGACAACCATCGGTGGTATGTCCCCTCTAAAATAATGCTTAAGTCTATGACCATTCACCTTGAAATTAGGTCGTTGGTTTAAGATAGAACCTCGACGGTCCATAAGGGAAAAACTTAAACAACTGGGAATGGTTCTGGTACCAACGGGTTTTATGCTTGCAGAGAAAATCTTTAATCGAGAATTGAAGAGAAGGACTCGATCACCAACGTTGAAAACGCGGTTCTTAATCTTTGAGTCATGAATCTTCTTTGTTTTCTCTTTATAGATTAAAGAATTCTCGTAAGCTTGATCCAGAGTTATTTAATTCATTAATTTGAACTTTTCGGTGATCACTTCGGTCTTAAGGTCAAAATTCAAATGTTTCAAGGCCCAATAGCCTTGTGCTAAGATGATAGGAAGATGACATGCCTTTAGTACAGAAGCTATATAAGGGTACAACCAATGGCGTGTCTTGAAATACGGTACGGGATAAAGCCCATAATGAATCATCTAACTTATGAACCATGAGCACGGTTTTCACTACGTTCCTTCATACTACGTTTCAAACTACGATTTGAAACTCCATTGTTCCACTCGTTTGTGGATAATTAGCGGTAGAAAGATGAGTTTAACTCCATACTTAGATAACTTTAGGCAAATTGATCTTTACAAAAAATGGGGTGCCGCGATCACTATTTATAGGCACGAGGAGTTCAAAATGGGCAAAAAGAGATTTTAGAATTTAACAACAACACGGGCATCGTTAGTTGGGGAGCCGCTTTGTGCGCACCATTTTGACAGCTAGTCGACCGTACGAGAATGTACTTGTTCCCTCGTGAATACATGAACGGGGCCCATAAGTCGATGTCTCATTGTCAAATAATCTCGCATTGAATTGTATTTTGAGGCATTTCATCTTTTTGTGAGATTTTGCCTTGACGTTGACATGAGTCACATGACTTTACCATGTCATGGGCATCGCGGTAAATTGTCTGCCAATAGAAACCGAAATCAAAGACTTTCTTAGCAGTGTAGTTCGCACCATGATGTCCCCCGGTGGGTCCATTATGGCAAGATGTAAGGATATCAACGGCTTCTTTGCCGTGAACACATTGTCTAATCATTTGATCCGCACAAATCCTAAAAAAGTAGGAGTCGTCCCAAAAATAATGCTTAAGATCCTTAAAGAATTTTTTCTTTTGTTGGGACGACATCCCTTTTATAATGAAATTCCTCGCATGGTAATTTGCAATGTCGGTAAACCATGGGGTACTATAATCACCACGAAAGGTAACCATACCAAGAGTCTCAAGAGGAAATGTTTTGGTAATTTCCTTGTTCTCGAGAACATCTTGGTGGATATTTTCAAGTCTTGATAAGTGGTCGGCCGCGAGATTCTCCGCTCCTTTTTTTATCACGAATAATGACATCAAATTCTTGGAATTAGGAGAATCCACCGAAGCAATCTCGGCTTAGCATCTTGCTTAGCAAGAAGATATTTGAGAGCCGAGTGGTCCGTATACACTATGGTCTTTGATAAGACTAAGTTAGGTCAGGATTTCTCGAAAGCATACACTACGACTAATAATTCTTTTTCCGTAGTAGTGTAATGTGCTTGAGCATTCATCATGGTCTTACTAGCATAGTGTATTGGCTGAAAATGTTTGGTCTTACGTTGCCCCAAGACTACACCTACCGCGTAATCACTAGCGTCGCACATAATTTCAAATGGTAGGTCCTAATCGGGGGCAACTAAAATCGGGGCTTTGGTTAACTTCTTTTTAAGTATATTAAATGGTTCAATACATTTTTTCAAGAAATAAATAAACGGAGTTTCTTTTTCAAGAAGATGGGTCATCGGCCAGGCGATTTTAGAAAAATCTTGAATAAATCGATGATAGAACCCGGCGTGACCTAAGAAACTTCGAACGCCTTTGACGGAAGTTGGATGAGGGAGTTTAGCTATAACATCAACTTTAGCTTTGTCGACCTCAATCCCAGACTTTGAAATCTTATGTCCTAGAACAATGACTTCTTTTACCATAAAATGGCATTTCTCCCAATTTAGAACTAAATTAGTGTCTTCGTACCATTTTGGCATTTTGTCTAAATGGGAGAGGCATGACGAGAAGGAATCCCCGAAGACCGAGAAATCTTCCATGAAGACTTCCATTGTTTCCTCGATCATATCATGGAAAATGGCCATCATGCACCTTTGGAACATGCCCGGAGCATTACATAAACTAAAAGGCATATGTCGGTAGGCAAACATCCCATAAGGGCAAGTGAAGGTGGTCTTCTCTTGGTCTTGCGGGTCAATTGGAATTTAAAAATATCAGGAAAATCCATCTATTTCCAACAAGATGGCAAGGTCAAGTTAGTCAAATCAAGCACCCTCATTGGCTCACTAATGCCACGTGAACTCAAAGAAGCACAAGGATTGATGAAATTTACACTAAATCTACTCTTAGAAGTAGCACAAGCTGTCACATCACGGATTGCCACGCTGGCAATCCGTGTGTGCACAAACTTGATCCAACGGCCATCAATTACTCTCCAATGATTGGATTATCGTACGGATATGATTAAATGGAGCGTGGGAAGCAAGTTAGAGCCTAGAACCTTCAGCTGCAAGCTATAAAAGGCCCTCACTCACACAAACATAATCATCTTCTTTTTCCCATTTTAGAGTAGTAGTAGAATTGAGCTTAGTTTTTGTTAAATGTAATTTTCCTTTTAAAAGTAATGTATTTCTTTTATTGTAAGCGTTGTAATCGTGTTTTTGAAAAGTTAAGAAACATCAATTTATTTTAATCATAAGTTTTTACTCATAAGCTCTCATAAGCTCAAATGATTGCTACTGTTTCACAAGCCACTCTAATAAGCTAATACAAGCTCTCTCAAGTCTATAAGCTTGTGATTGAGCTAATTGTTCATTTAATGTACTTAAACTATAAAATCAGTTAAACACCTTTGATACTTGGACAAATAAGCTATGGAAGGGATCCAATAATGGAAGGGATCCCAAGGACTTTTACTTGCTTATTTAAATAATCTAGAGCTGTTGATAAGCCCTTTGAGCTCTTTAACCCTTTGTTTATGCTAAGGTTCCTAGTAAGTTTTCAATTAACTTCTTTTGTCCTTTAAAATCTAGCTAAAAAAATTGCTTAATAGTGTAAATTGGCTTATTTGCTTAATTTGTTGTATATTTAAGCTTAGCTGATCTAGATTATAGCTTATTAGGTATACTTACTTATCTGTTTTTAGCTTAGGTAGCTTAACTCTTAAATTTTAATTACTTGTCTTAAAAATCACTAAAAAGCCAAAAATAGATAGCTTAGCCTTAGATTCTTAATTCTAGCTTAAATTGATTATGGATTTATGCTTATTAGTTTTGTTATAAGCTAGTATTTATCTGGTATTAAAGCTGTAGATCCAAATTTCCATTTCAAAAGCTTAAGTAAATTCTGTCAAGAAATAAAGGGGTGTTTGGATTTAGCTTGTTTGACCTTTTAAAGTCAAAGGTATTTTGTGAATGCACTTTGGTTAGCTTAATTATCTTATTTGATTAGGATATAAGTTGGTTTGTACTGTCAGTTTAAGCTCATAATCATTTTAAGGCTTATGTTTCTTGTTCTAGCACCAGGGGACTTTTCCTTTTGATTTCACTTGTGAAAATTTTGGGAACCAGCCATCCAAGGCGTTGGGTTCTGCTTATTAGAGTTTAGACTCACTCAAATAGAGTGTCTAAGTGCAGGATTACCTCTTAAGGTATCCTGCATTTGTGCTTGCCCTTTGCCATTTGCATCAGCAGTGGTAACACTCAGTTACTACTGCTGTCTTTTAAGCTTTAATTTAGCCTAGTATTAATAGTTTTTAATCCTTCAAATTTAGTAGAATCTTAGCTTATATATAGCTTAGTTTAGTAAGTTTCCTATTTTTTTTCATTGTTCTAGCTTAATTGTTAGGGTTAATTTACTTTTTAAAGTCATCAAAATTCCAAAAATACCAAAAACAGTAGTAACTTAGATTAGCTTTTAATTTTATAAGCTTAGCTTATTAAACCTGTTTTTATTACTTGAACTCATAGCTTATAAGTTGTTAGTTAATACTCCATAAGCTCAGCTTATGCCTTAGCTTATTAAGCATTTGAGCTTTTATTAAATTTGAGCTTTTTAAGTTTGATCACGAGTTAGCTGATTTAATCCTCAATTTTAGTTAGCATTAGGTGTTAGTAGGGATCCTAGCTTGTTAAAATTAGCTTATCCACATCATAAGCTGCCTAGAACTTCTTTTGTTTTCAAATTTGAGCTTATAATGAAGCCTGTGCAAGGTTTTAAGTGTAAATAAGTTTTTCAAGCTTAAAAGCCCACTTACTGAGACAACAGCTTTCATAAGCTCTTTATAAGCTTAATTTAGGTTTTCAGCTAGTGTTGTTTTTATTAAAAGTGCTAAATAAATTATCATCTTTAAGTTTTAGCTTTTAGTTTTCAAAAATAAAAAAAATTGCAAAAAGGGTGTGACCAGACCTTGAACCCACGACCTCTTGCTCAAGTGACCTAAGTGTTAACCAGTGTGCTTCATTAGCTCATCTGGTTAACACTCCTTTTATTTAATACTTGTAGTCTTTTTGGGCTTAAGCCCATTTCCTTAAGCCGTAGCTTATTTGAGCTTTTTAGGGGCTTATTTGTTAAGCTATTTGTTCCTTCTTATTTTTCCTTTAAACGTTGTTGCATTTAGGATTTTTCCTGAATTTTTCACATTTTTCCATTTAGTAGATTATTTTTAATCATTTTTCTAAGGTTTTAATTTTCGAAAAATCATAAAAAATAGAAAAAAGTTTCAGAAAAATACAAAAAAATAGTTTTTAGCATTAGATTAAATACCTTTAGGTTTACATTCAGAAAAATCATTTTCACCACTTTTAGATCTTAATTTTCATTTTTGAGCTTTTAATTTTAATTTTAAATAGATTTAGATGTTAAAAAGGTAGTTAAAAAATAGTTTTCTGAGTTTTTAAGTTACTTTAGACTTTTTCTAAGTTTAAAAATCATTTTTCTAAATTTTTAGGACTTAATTTGCTATTTTTTTGGATTTAATTAGATTAAAATAGTTTTTAATTCATAATAAATATTAAAATAATCAAAAAAATGTTTTTCATTTTCTTAAAATTTTCTTTTGTCCTAATTTAGGTTTAAAAATTTAGCTTGCATTTTTAGGAGTTAATTTTAGTGTATTTGCTTATTTGTCGTGTTTTATTTGCTCCCGTTAATTAGTTTAAGTGTTTAATTGCTTTAAATTGTTCTTATTTTAATTATTGCTTTTATTTTATATTATAGAACTCACAAATATCTTTCTCACTACTTCAAATCATAAACCAAGCTAAAGCAAGGTTTTTAATTTCACAAGTCTTAGGGAAACGAACCCGTGATCCATTCTTCCCCGGGTAACATATACGTATTATATATTATATATATCTTTTAGAGTGAGCTTTTCTTAAGGGAGACTTTAGGAAAGTTCTTAATTGCTCTTTTGGAATATTATTATATATTTTATCGTGTGTTAAAACTACACTACCAATAGGCTGAAAATATTTTGTCTTACGTTGCCCCAAGACTGCACCTACCGCGTAATCACTAGCATCACACATAATTTCAAATGGTAGGTCCCAATCTGGGGCAACTAAAATCGGGGCTTCGGTTAACTTCTTCTTAAGTATATTAAACGCTTCAATACATTCTTTTGAAAAAATAAATGGGGTTTCCTTTTCAAGAAGATGGGTCATCGGCCGGGCAATTTTAGAAAAATCTTGAATAAATCGACGATAAAACCCGGCGTGACCTAAGAAACTTCGAACGCCTTTGACGGAAGTCGGATGAGGGAGTTTAGCTATAACATCAACTTTAGCTTTGTCGACCTCAATCCCGGACTTTGAAATCTTATGTCCTAGAACAATGCCTTCTTTTACCATAAAATGGCATTTCTCCTAATTTAGAACTAAATTAGTGTCTTCGCACCTTTTTAGCATTTTGTTTAAATGGGAGAATCTATTTCAAATAACTATGCCTAGGGTTCCTTTTATAGACTAAGGAAACCCTAATGGGCTTTACAAAACGCGTATAAAGATCATGCATATCCTTTCCTAAGATATCTCATGCATATCTCATAAACTGTACTAACTATTTTATACTAACGGTACTAATTATCTGATCAGTACTAATATTTTGTACTGTCAGTACAAATTACAACTAGCGGTACTAACTAATATATCTAACGGTACTAAGTCAGGAATGCATAATTCCCAACATCGTTCGAGCATTTGGTCCATAAAAGAAAACGGGAAATGATCTTTACGAGTCGCATCATTAAGCTTACGGTAATCTATACAAACATGCCATCCGGTTACTAGTCTTGTAGGAATCAACTCATTATCTTCATTTTCAACAACGGTCATACCACCCTTCTTAGGCACACAATGAACGGGGCTCACCCACGGACTATCAGAGATAGGGTAAATTAATCTGACATCAAGGAGTTTGATAACTTCCTTTTTGATAACCTCATGAATTTTTAGATTACCCTTCTTTGATGTTGAACTGCCGGTTTGAAGTCGTCTTCCATTAAGATCTTGTGAGTACAAAAACTAGGGTCGATACCTTTTATGTCGGAGATTTTCCATGCGATGGCCCGTTTGTGTGACTTAAGAACTTTTAAAAGGGCGACTTTTTCTTCATCATTTAATTCCTTAGAAATTATGATGGGCAATTTATCGGTTCCTTTTAAAAACGCGTATTCAAGATGAGATGGTAAATCCTAGAGTTCAAGCTCGGGAGGATCATCAATAGAAGATTTTATCATTTTAATTTCCTCAAAATGAAGTTCCTTCGGAGGGAGAGGAGATGACGGATCATCATTTAATAACTTCTCGAGTAGAAGAAGGTCTCCCTCCGGATCAAAGTGAGCATCATCAATTCCTGGTGGAATTGAATCATTCGTAAGACAAGCTTTGATTTCTTCCAAAATGAAGTCGCCTCCTTCAAAAGGAGTGAGAGAGGGGAAAGAAGTAGAAAGGCAAGGATCTAAAGACGGAGTGGGATTGCCACTTTTAGAACTATCCGAAAATCCGAGAACTTCTAGAGCATACTCCTCACATGAAACGTCGATGAAATTGATTCGATTAACCGATTCAGAATTATTGTAGGAGTATCTCGAAGTTTGACCAACTTTAAAAGTTATGGCTTCATCATTAAATCGAAGAGTTATTTCTTCATCGTAAACATCAATTAAAGCTCGAGCCGTCCTTAGAAAAGGTCTCCCGAGAATGAGAGGAACCCGATGATCGGCATCGTAATCAACGACCACAAAATCGGCCGGAAAATGAAATTTCCCCACTTTAACAAAGACATCTTCGGCGACACCAATCGGACGAGTAATTGATCGGTCCGCAAGTTTGAGAGTCGTTTGAGTGGAGGTAAGATCGGGAAGAGAGAGCTTCTTCCATACCGAATGAGGCATAAGGTTTATGCTTGCACCTAGATCGGCCAAGGCTAAGCATTCAACCATTCCCTAAAAATCACAAGGAATAAAAAACTTGCCGGGGTCTCCAAGTTTTTCGGGTAACTTTTTTAGGATAACCGCCGAACAATTCTTATTTACTGGTGTTTTGGCTAAGTCAAACAATTTTTCTTTGTTATTTAAGAGACTTTGAAACATTGAAACAAATTTCGGCATATGTAGAAGAGCATCCGCAAAGCTAAGCTCGAAATGTAATTCCCTAAAGATTTCAACAAATTTCGAAGCAAGATTATCATTTTTTTCACGAAGCTTTTGTTTGTTGGCTCTCGAAGGATAAGGTATAGACGGTTAGGCTTAGGAGCAACAACGGGCTCTTCAATTAGAGCTTGAATTTGGATTACCGGAGGTTGGATGTTTTTGGTACTCGGTTGCACCGTATCCTTTGTCACCTCGGGTTCCCGTTCTACTACCTTGGAAAGAGGAGAGAAAGGAGGTGGAATTGGAGGTCCATCATAAGAAATACCACTTCAGGTGGTGATTGCTTTCAAGTCACCTCTCGGGTTAGCAACGGTGTTGCTAGGAAGTGAACCCGTACCCGAAGAAGAAGCGGTATTCATTTGGAAAAAACTAGCCATCATATTCTTAAGCTCATTGGTTTGATTTGACATTGAAGTTTGTATTGAAGATTGCATTTCATTTCTCAATTCATTTTTCACATTATTGATTTGATTTTGCATGGCTTTCATATTAGCTTCATTAATCTTCTTGTAATTTGATAATTCATTTGACGGAGCAACTTGAGTCTGCTGAATCGGAGCTTGATAATTTTGATTTCCTTGATAATTTCCTCTATCTTGATTGTATCCTTGATTGTACCAGGTTTGATTATTTTATACATTCGGTTGAGCAAAACCCGGTGGTCGAATCTGGTTAGCTACACTCTGAGGACGATAACCGGTATTTCCTTGATTGTAGTTCATTGCGGCTGTTGAAACATATTCTTAAATATTATCTCGATAGCCTAAAAAAGTGTTACCATCGGTGGCAGGACACTGTCAGTAAGAATGAGCACCGCCACAAGTAACACAAGATTCCTCAACAACTTTTACGGAAGCTGGAGCTGGGGTTACTTGATGTTGTTTAAACATCGCGGTCATGGCACTAGTAACGGCACTAGCTACGGCACTGGCTATCTCTGAAGAATCGACATTACTTGCTTTCACTTGAGAAACAATCGGTTTGTTTCTTGAATTACGAACTTTTAACTTGTTTTCAATAATTTTTAACACATCTTGAGCACTTCGTTCTAAAAGATTTCCACCGACGACAGAATTCAAAGAATCTTGATCGGATGGGTTTAAACCATTGTAGAAAGTATCAAGTTGATGCAATTCGGTAAAACCGTGATGTGGGCATGCTCGAAGGAGATCCTTGAAACGGTCTCATGCCTCACTAAACGTTTCCTCAAACTTTTGTTGAAAATTTTATTCCGGAGATTTGTTATTTTTGAGGGAGGAAAGAAATGGTTAATAAACTTGGATACAAGATCGTCCCAAGTGAGAATAGAACGAGAAGGTTCTTTGTCGAGCCAAATCCGGGCTGGACCATCGATAGAAAATGAAAAAAGCATAAGCTTAATCGAGGACTCGGGCACATCTTTGAACTTCAACGTAGAAGTAATCATGTTAAAATATCGAATATGAGCATGATGATCTTCTTTCTCAAAACCGAAGAATTGTTTTGAAGTTACAAGATTTATTAGACTATGCTTGAGCTCGAAATGCTCAGCGGGAATAGGTGGTACTATGATTGCCTCCGCATAACCCTCGGTGGGTGCACGGAGTAATTCCGCCATAGTACGTTGATCTGCCATCGTAACTACGGGAGTATCTTTAAGAGCGAACGGTTCGACTCTTTGTTTTGAACGTCTACGATTACGAAGTTTCAGATTCGTAGAAGTAGGATTCGTAGAAGGTTCACCAACGAATTTCGAAGAAGAGCGAGTGCGCATGCACTAAAGATAAAAATAAAATAAGAGCAATAAAAAGAAAATATTTTTGTAACCGATAATCGAACAAGTGTACGGTAGCTCTCTAGAAAAACGAACAAAGAAGCGGAGGAGCGGGTAAGCGCGAAGCGTTTTAAAAACCTTCTCTCTTTGGGTCGAAGTTCGTAGGATCAACCCTCATTAAACCACTCTTAAAGTTTGTAATCTAAATGAGCCGATTTCGCAAGTGACACAACGGTTGTTTTATGTTGTTTTTCAATTTTTTTGGTTTTTTAAATACTTTAGGAAAAGTATTTTTGATTTTTCTAAT